>CANXYI010967807.1:0-11877 GCA_948208565.1 Hura crepitans | reverse complement strand
GGTTAACCAATTTTTTATGGGTTTATATATAAATTTATATATGAATTAAAAATTTTTGGTCAACCGAATTAACCAAACTGAATTAACCGAAATATTTCGGTTCGGTTCAATTAAGTTAGTACCTAAATCGGTTCGGTTTTTGGTTATAATTTTTTTAAAAAATTGGTTTTCGGTTAAATCGATTAAGTTCGGTTATTAAACCGAACCGACCGATGCTTAGCCCCTACGGGAAGACTTTGAAAAAAGGCAGTGAAAATAAATAAAAAAATATTTAAAAATTCGTCATAATCTCCTTATAATTAGAACTAAACTTTCTACAAATAAATTACATTTTAAAGTATTTTTCATATTCAACGATAAAACTAATCATCATAATGCGCAATTTAGGCTTAAAATTCCCATCCACCAATTTTAAATTCAAAGAATTCAATATTCTTTAACTCCAATGATTGCATCCTAACAATCAGGATTCTTTCAATTGTATTAACATCATCCAATGAGTATCAATTTCGTGAATTAGATGGTAAAAATAGTGAAATATTTGCATCAAGACCAAGAACTTATATCAATCCTAAGTATATTGTGACTCACTAAAATTTATTTGACCTTGAAAAATAATCGTGCATTAACCACTTATTGTATCACATATTATAAAAATTACATTTCTAATGAGCAGTTAATGTAAAGTCTGAAAATCCGAATCATGTGAATAGTGTATTTCTGGGGCCAAGTAATATTTTCCATGGTATGGGTCATTATTCTGAGTCCGTTGATTGACTTATTGGCCGAAAAACTTTGATTAACCTGAAAATGGTCAAAATGAAGGAAATAAAAATTTTAGTAGAACCAATAATTCATTTCAATTCAAGAACTACTGTGTTACGAAGATAAAATGAGGTCGGACTGGGACAGCCCCGGGAAGTGCCCGAATGGTCTCAAAAATATCATATCCTGAACCTCAAAAATTTCACTGAGTATGATAGAGAAGGAATTATAATTTTTTGAGGTCAACAGATATTATTTCTGAATATTTTATTCTGACGGATGAATAGTGCCAAAAAGTCAATTATTGACTTTTGACCTGAAAATTTGCATGGGCCTTCGAGACTCAGAGTGAGGATTTTTAAAACTAGAATGAGAATTTTTGGATGACCAGGGAATATTTTACAAAATTTTGTATGTTAAACCCGATCTATGGTGAATAGTGATTTTTGCTTCCGAATGATTTTTGAGCTAAAATTTTGCAAAGGGCCTTAGTGGCTGTAATTGAGAGTTTTTGAGACTAAAATGGGAATTTTTGGGAACATATGGAATATTTTATGAATTTTTAGCCAAAAATGTGACATAAAATACAAAAAATTAGTTTAAAGGCCATTTAGTCCAATCAAATGGGTCCAACCCATCCCATATATCAGATTTTTTCATATATGTAACCATGAAAATGAACCAAACCACCTCTTTCCACCCAAAATCCTTGAGCCAACGCCATTAGTGGGGTTTTCTCCATTTTTATGGCTCTTTCACTCTCCTAATTCCACCAAAAATCCATGAAAAAGTTGTAAGATTAAAACCTCTATCATCCTTAGATAGAAATTCCTCCATCAATTTGAAGAAAAAAGTCCAAAATTAGGAGAAATCACACTTAGATGAATAGTGCCCAAATGAGGTAAATGCCCATAAATTCTTCTTTTTATTTTTGGTATTGGTATTAAGGAATTCTAAGAATCCCTATTGTTTTGGAATTAAATTTGGAGTTGTGTGCATTTTTGTAGAATTTTTCAAAGATTGGGAGCTTGTATGGAAAATGGAGAATGGTGGTTCAAGGTGGAAGAAAAGGATTCTAATGGATTCTGAAGTAACTATAGAAAGACAGGAGTTAGAAGTAAGTGAATTTACCCAAACTTAGCATGTATGTTGAGATAAAGGATCATTAAGTATGAATATCTATGTATGGAAGTGTTAGTCTTATGTGTGTGCATGTGTGTAAGTATGTGAATTGTATGTGAGAATATGTGAATTGATGAAATAGGATGGTAAGGATATATTTGGTATGTGAATGGGATGTGTAGGCATGTGGTACATACATGACTAAGTATGTGTCATGTATGGTTAGGTAGGCATGACATGGTGGTGTGGGTGAAAAATGGATGTTAGGATGTGTAATAATGGAAATATGATGATATGAATGTGAATGGGATGTAATAAGGATATATGAGTATGTGAGGCATGCATGACCATATGTATGCCATGTGATGATTATGTATGTGAGTATGGCAAAATGGGACTTGAAGAATGTATGCAGAGAGAGGAAGTAGGTGTAAGGAGATAGAAAATGATAAAAGAGGAAAATGTCATAAAAAGGGGTAATTTAAATTAAAATATTAGGTTTATGAGATAAATTAGGTGATGAATAAATGAATGAGGTGAAGTAGAATTGAAATATTATGGCTTAAGGTAATGGGAAAAAGAATAGGTTGATAAAATTATAAGGAAAAAGGATACGAATTGAATAGTGATTTCTATGCAAGAGGGGCCTATAGCTATTTAAGGCTCCGATGACCTATAGTTGTCGAAGAAAAAAAATGACCAGATAGAATAAATTCAAATCTATGTCTTTTTAGCATGAAAATAAATAGATAAAATATCTGGTAAAATATAAAGGCAATTAGTTAAAGTTAGTGAGACCAAAATGAACTTGAGAGCTAATTAATTTATTGAAAAATCTGACTGAAAATTTAGAAGTCCAGAAAAAGATAAATTAATGTACAATAAATGTGAGCAAAATTAAAGGGGAAATAATATATAAGTATTGTGGGAATTTTAAATCACCAAACAGGGGATTTAATTGACATAATCCAGGAAAGAGAGGTATAGAATAATCAACCTACAAAATATAATAAAATATCATGTTAAAGTAATCAATAAAATAGGAAAAGAATATTTTATCAATCTAGTAACCGTAAGAATAAGTCATTAAGATTGGAAGGTTAACGAGTGTAATGAAATACAAAACAGAAATAAAATAAAAGGCATGAAATAGAATCTTATGGAAATTATTAGTATCAATGAATAAAAAATACATGGAAAATATATAATTGAATGGAAACAATAGAATAAATAGAATTGGAAGTGAAACCAAAATGGTTGGATGGGGTTTCAGAGAATGAATGATATATATAACTGATGACTGAAACTGGGTAGGGCAAAAGGTACGCCTTTGTGGATGGAAAGGAAAATGTGATTAAAGACGTGATGTAACAATATACTTATGATTGTAATGTTGGCATGAAAATGAATGTGCACTATTGTTCAGAAAATGGGATGTAAGATAAGACTTGAATCTGAGAATGAAAATATTAATAATTATAGATTAAATAATGGTCAATGGCCCATCAGTTAGATACCCACTAGATGAGTTGACCAGTCAACTAGAGGTTAGCAGTTGCTAGGTAGTCGGTCCTTCGTGGGCCCACTGTCATGTATTGATAATGGATATTGGGAGTGGTCTACGGATAGGTCCCTGAGTATCCACTCTTGTGTATTGATTGAGATGATTCGCAAATATTAAGAGTGGTCTACAGACGGATCCTTGAGTATCTGCTAGTCTAGTATTGGGAGTGGTCTTCAGATGGGTCCCTGAGTATAGGGCGAGGTAGGTGCAGCTACCTAAGCCCTAAAAGTGGGCCACTGCACAGGATGCATCCCGTTGTTCGGTGTATTAAAGTGTGTCTGGTATGGGCTGTAAATATAAATTGAGTAATTGCTTTAAATGTAAATAATATGGATCCTTTTGTAATATAATGATGTAACTTGCCTATGAAGATAAGTGAACTTAAGGTGATAAAAGACTGAATGTAAAATGTCAAGGTCTATGAATAAATACAAATGAGAAGCAAGAATAACTTGTGAGAGTTGAGAATGAATAAACTTGTATGAACGTGTAATGTGACACCTTAAAGGCATATAAAACTAAAGGAAATTATGATTAATGACAATGATAGAGTTAATAACCTATATCTAGACACCTATTAAATGGCTCTAAAGAATAGAGGTGGATTGGAAAATGTAAGGAATAGAGGGCAAAAATATGAAAGTTATTTTATGAGAATATAGTAACAATAGATGAGAGAGGTGAAATTGATATAGATGAAGATTAAGGAATGCTGAACCAATAAATGAGAATATAGTAACAATAGATGAGAGAGGTGAAATTGATATAGATGAAGATTAAGGAATGCTGAACCAATAACTGATAGAGAACTTCTTAAGGACCCATAGGTTATGTGAGATATCAAACTGGGGTAAAATTGTGAATTAATGAGTATAACTGGGAACTGAATGAAAAGGGTTAGATATCATAGATAGAACAAATTTGTATGCATTGCATGCTTGTATGTTAAAAGTCCATGGTATGTTTGGTTAAATTCACCATTGAGTGCATACTCAGTGTATCGGATTTTCGATGCACAGGTGATAGATATGTAAAGGATGTGAAGCAGGCAACCAAAAGTGCAGACGATGACTGTCCAGGTATGCTATCATATGAATAAACTATATGATAAGTGAATAGAGGCACATATGTATGTGGTTGATTGGGGAAAATGGTAAACGTAGCATTACTGAGATAGTAATCCAATATAATGGTAATATAACTGAATCGGTAGCTGTAAATAAAGCCTAGGCTGATAATTGACTGTAGGATCAAGCACGTAAGAGTCATATGCCTGGTAGGTTAAACTCAGATCATAGGAACTTTTAAATAGAATTTCTAAACTGTGATAAGTTAAATGTGACAGAGGTTAAATGAAAGACCCCTGGGAAAATCCAAGGATGGGTGACCTCATAGGAAGTGGCACGTCTTGCTTGTTTTCATAGAGAATGGGCAGGGGGTGTTACAACTAATATATAACAAAAAAAATACTTATTAACTTGAGAAAACAACAATTTAAACCAAACAAACTCAGATTGAAAACCAACAATTGATTTCCAAGTTGAATTATTTTTCCTTCACACTCTGCTTTCATATTGTTCAGTTTTAGCTCATAATTTGTCTCCATATTTTGAATTTTCTATTGAAGAACCTCAACTTTGAGTTGAGCATTTTCTTTAAACTTATGTAGTTGTAACTCATTAAGCCGTATCCTGTAACCCTCTCATGTTGTTCCTCTCTAATGACTTCCTTAAACACCTCATAATCTATATCATTGATACCAAAACTTTTTTATGTTGCAACATGATCAGTAATGAAGTTGGTAGCTCTCTCATATACTGCACCATAATAAATGTAAAAATTAAATAAATGTACAATTATTTTATACATTCATGAAATATTATTTGGTGTAATCAGATGAACATTTTAACTAATTTAGTGCAACTCAGAAAATTTCTTAAGCCTTAAAATTGACAAATGTTCCATCTTTTTTTGTATGTAATTAAAAAAACTCAATACAATCCAATTATTTTCCATACATCATCTCTTACCAAAATAGTTCATTCAATGGTCAAGTGATTTATAAATAAAATACTCTCTATTTCTTTAACAAAAAAAAAAAAAGAATCACACTATATCAAAATCTCACATATTCTTCCTTTTTTCCTTGTGATTAACTCATGCTCGTGCTATATTCATCACTATATAGAAATATAAGAAAAAAAAAAGAATCAGACTATATCAAAATCTCACATATTCAAAGTTGGCGAACCTACTCGTGCTAATCACTTGTTGATGAACCCGTCGAGATATATAGGAAATCTATTTAAAAAAAACTATGGAAATATCTATCATAAAATAAAATTAAACTATGAAAATTATAAAATTCCATTGTGAAATATGCCACAATTTTTTTTAAAAATTATTTTTTCTTTCTTAAAAAATGTTTGCAACAGTATGTTTTGTCTCAAAATCCATTGCGGATTTTATTTTAATTTTTCTTCATATTTTTTATTTTCCACATTTTCCCTGTCAATTAAACAATTATGAATTTCAAATGAATCATATCGAAGTATATAAAATCATCACTCAAATATGTTCATAAAAAAGACACCAAATCCTTAGGTTATATAACACCCTTATACCCAACCGATAAACCGATTTAGGTACAGGATGTCAAATTACTGATTTGACTATTGTCCATTTATCATGTCTTTTTTTTAACTCTCTATTTGATTATCTTAGTGTGATTATTCTACTTTGATTCATTTATCTCTTAAATTACCTTTAACATACATCACACATGTGTTGTATATTCAAATAACACTTGCATAAACATGTAATGATATTATAGACATTTTAGATTACTATTTAATACAACCGTTATTTACAAATCTCAAATCATAAACAAATAATCTGAGGTTACCATTCATATACATGTATTCTATTTGACGGCTTCATATTGGCAATGCAGAAACACTTTAGTAGGTATAGATACTTATGGTGGATTCTTCTTACCTGTACATTTATCCAGCAAACTCTTAGTATTGTTGGGACTCGATCTATTGCTTCACCTGACTTGATCCAAAACCTACGCATTAGCAAGAAGCCAATCCACTTAGCAAAGTTGCTCAATGGTGTACTCTAATACTATAAAACTTATATGCGATATTTAAAACTTAGTTCTATTGTCTATACCTTATGGTTTTTAGTTTTCCATTCATGTATTACACACCTATGTTCCTTTGTTTACTTACATTATCAAATTCTTATTATCTTTCTTGTGAATTAACATGCTATGCTTTGCTGTATTTGTGGCTTTGGTCACTAATGCAAATACAATTTAATTATCATTTTATCTTTTACCTTCCCATCTTGTACCTTTATTTTACACACACACACAGACACACACACACACACACACACACACACACACACACACACACACACACACACACACACACATATATATATATATATATATATATATATATCTTTGTTCAGGTCAACAATCTCTATTTATTAGTTATCTCATTTCTTATGTATCTCCTGTTTTATAATTTTAACTCAAGTATCATATGATCATTAATATATATCATTCTTCATCTATCGTGATTTACACTTACAATCCTGTATAATAAGTTCTTATACTCTTACACTTGGTTGAATTTCTCTATTCATATAATTATACTATTCATGTCATTATTTCTTAATCATATATAAGTGTCTTTTTTCTTAACACTGTAGTTTCTAGGTCTCTTTTATCGATTCAAATGTTTGTATATAAATAGTAAGTCATTAAGTTCATATGTTTTATTTTATCAAATAACTTGCTCTATCAATTTCTCATGCATAATTGTATCCATTTGAACTTTTGATTGTAATTTATTAATCATATAGGTAATTTAGTGATATCTCATACGAAATCAAATAAATGTATTCTTAGCTTCTTCGTGTTATATATTATACTGTACATAATTCTTTTATAACTTTATATGTGTTTACCTTTAACTATGATTGATTGATTAATTATATTATAGTACTTACAATATCCCAATTACATTTAATTTAATCTATTCTTATAGGCCGTAGCTCCTATAACACTACTATTTATGATTGAGTGTTATAAACTTTCTTTTATCCTTTCATTTAAGTATATTTTGTCTCTACTAACTTTATTGACCACCTTATATTATTTTCATTTTACTATTGCCCTTGATAATCCTATAATAATTATCCATGCTAGGATAATGGGACATATAATGGTATGACACCGAAGTGTCCATATACCAAAAATATGGCATATTGTGCTTAAACACATAGATGGGGAATAACACTCCTCTCGACTAATGGTAAGCATTGAAGTGTGAAACGGTAGGCACCCGAGGGTGCGATAGGGTAAGTGCTAAGGCGTTATATGGTAGGCCGTAGCTATAATGGCGGTTCCCTAGTTGGCTAGTCAACCTATCCAAACTATAACTTTTTAGATTACCAGGGCATTAATTTATCATATGTTTTATTAAATTATAAGCTTATAAAGTTATTTGTATATTGGTCTAGACCGTTTCATTTTATCTACTTATTTATTCTTTAAATAGTATGTTGTAATTTCATTACTGTTTAATGTCGATATAATTTTATATATCTAATTGATTATCAAATACATACTCGTACATGGGAAAAGAAATTTAATTTCATAAAAGTTTTATGAACATATGTATATTGTCTCATGATAAATAATTTGGCAACTGTTTCATATTATAATAACTATGTCTTCCTATGGTTTTTACATATACTTATCTATTAATTTTTATAACATATTCTATAACTTTTAATTTAATTCTATATATACAATTTATTTATTTATTATATATATTTGTTTTCTTGTAAGCATGTGCCAATTTGATTTTATATTCTATTGATAACTATTATCCTATACTTACTTCACATTTATATCCTTTATTTTATCTTACTTTTGTTTAATTACATAGCATTAGGTGTAATAGTTTCTTATACATCTCTCATATGTTTTATTTTTCCATTAAATCCTTATTTGTTTTACTTCTTAAACTATTTTATTTATTTCTATAAATCATTTTTATTCCTAATGTCTTAATGTTCTCTTTTATAAGTACTTATTACATTAAAATTTAATTATAAAATTTCTTGTATTCTCAATGTTTTTTAATGTCCCAAAATTTCAACTTATATTATATAAATATATATATATACTTTTGTCCTCCTTTTTAATCTTTATATAGTTTTTCCTTATGTAACTTATATACATTAATGCTATTAATTATTTTCTTCATATTCTATGTAAATTTAACTTTCATTCAAATGCAATTTACTCAATTTATTTTATTCCTTTTTGTTACTTAATTGTTATTTAAAAATTTAATATCCTTTCCATTTATTCACGTATACATAGATGCTACTTTACATTCATATAACTTTCTTTTACTATCTCTCACATACACTTATATGCACACTTACATATATGCATCTAAATATATATTTTTATTTTCCCTTAGAATATTTATAATACAATTTAACTAATTTCACAATTATCTTCATATACCTTATTAATTCTTACTTTATTTCTTTAGTCTACTTATTAATTCTTTAATTTTCTGTTTATGCTTTATATTTCCCAATGACTCGTATGCCTATGATTTAATTGCATTTAGAATTCTACATAATAATATTTAAGTATCATATGTTTTTATTAATTTTTTTTATTATAACTTAATTAAGTTTTTGCATTTATCATATACTTTATATGCATATATTTTTTTCTTGTCATATATAAACTTCATTCTTAATTATATACATATTTCATTCTTTTGTTAATCAACTAATTAATTTTTAACTTTAATAATACACATATAATTTTTGTTTACACACACACACATATATATGTATATATACTCTTCAAATGATAGATCACCTATATACAAGATCACACATACTTGTTCTCACTTATTAACTATTAACTATCCAAATACATTCTTCAAGTTTAGGATTATATACTTAAATGGCATAAGTCTTCTTCCTTATATTTATGACCTATATGATATATAACTATACTTCTTTTATCGTTTATGTGTATAAAACTCCACTAATTCAAGCTTTCTTACTCATGGTATATTTTCGGCCTAAATAAAAACATGGCTTGCCTTTATTAATTTATCATAGTCATGTCAAATATATATATACTTGAATCATTTCTTCCCAAATTAGCTTAAGTATACCATTCAGTTTCAAATGTAACTCACATAACTAATCTCTCTCTTTTGTCCATTTCACCTTCTTAACACCTCATTCAAACCTTAATCACATCTAATCCATCAACTTTGCATAACAAAGCATCACATAAAAATTTCTTAATTCATATACACATAACATACAAGCCTCAAGTAAAAGAATGCACATACCTTTTTTTTAGCTTTAACTCCATCAAATCTTCATTTATATCCTCTCAAGTTCATTCCATCATCATCCATTTTCACTTTCCACCAATTCCATAAATGATCCTCTCATAAAATTTCCATAAAAATAGCATTAATCACATGTAACATTAATCATGTATTTAAATGCTTATCTATATGCCTTAATTAACTTAAAGAAAATAATGTTATTAGGAAGGAATCCATTTACTCACATTTAGCACCAATCCATGTATTCTCTTCATCCTTTGCTTTTTAATTCCCTTTCATATATAGAACTTTAGAAGAGCTAAGATTAAGTGAGAAAAGCTTTTATCATGGTTTAACATTTTGGTGTAAGTTAACAAGGTAATTAGAAGAATTTTGGGACATGAAAATAGATACAATTTTTGTCCATGAAAGGGGAGGAGATGGCTAAAATTAAGTGAATATTATATTATTATTTACCTATTTATATGAGCAATGAATGGTTAAGATAAAACAAAAGAGACATTATGCATGGATGGTTAATCCCATGAGTCATCTTCATTTTTATGACATGTTTTAGTCACACTTGGATGGTCTAGATTTACTAGACACTATTTGATCTAATGGCCCATATTATTCCCTACACCAAAATTTCCATTATATTTCCTTAACATATTTAATTGAATTCATTTTCCTATTTTTTTTCTAATAGCTTCCATGTTAGAAAATTTCAACACTGTGATTTTTGAATTCCTTAGAATTTTTTACCATCAAGATGTGCCACTTTTCAGAATTTTTTTGAGCACGTTTATAAATTTTTCCATCGAGCTCTTAATAATTTACTATTCATATTACACTGTAAATCTAGGTTTTGTTTTCGATTTTTAACCCCTTATATGACCTCAAATACTCTTCAAATTTCACCATAATTTATCTTATAATTAACATAAATTTTTAGTTAGGTTAGCTTCATTTGGCCTGAAGGCACTATTTACGACCCGAGTGTCACTATTCATCGGAGCCTACTTTCGAACCTCTTTTTTCTCACATTTTCTCATCATTATCATGCCACATGTGCTTTTCTTTTCACTTTCATGTGCCTCTCTCCTCTTTTGACCGTTAATAATGGAATTCCAATTTTGCCCTTGGCCATCTTACATATGTACATTTTACCCTTTGATCAATTTTGCTTTGTTATTCACACCAATAGACTCTACTCGATTTGTAAGTCCATTTCATTCCCCATTTTTTCTTTAAATTTCCACTCTATCCTTGTGAAAAATAAGATCAAAAGTCAAAGTGTGATAGGTCAATTGATTTAAAAGCATATATATAGTCTTAAAATTCACTTAAAGATCAAACATGTCATGAACAAGTCTAAACTCCAAACACAATACAAATAAATTGTAACAAAGTTTATTGCACAGATCTATGACTATTGCGGTAGAGGATGTGAGTCATTTGCAATAGTGAAAAGATATGTCGATGGAGCACCAAAACTACCTATAGCATCAATAGCGCTTGCAGAATGATCAACAGTAGCTATAGCATCTGAGGATGGTGGAACTCAATAGGATAATTAGTGCTCAAGCACAGGTAGCAAACGATTTAAAAGTTCAGGTATCACATCCTTAACAACCTCCGTAAATAAATATAACATATCTTTTCAGGCATGTCTTTAAGCATTTGCAAGAGTAGTTGAGTGACCATTACATGATGTAGAAGATGAACCAAGGTTTGGTCCATAATAATGTGTTGTATAAGACCTTAGGCTAAACAATATTTTTGTCTTTACACCACCAATAACCTCATAGTATAGTTGACTTTCATTGATTAGAGCATCACCCTGTGAATATTGCTCTCAAAGTTTGAGATACCTATCCTGTAAATAAAATACAATGGACAATCAATAAAAATAACATTGTCAAAGTCGTTTCTAGCCATTTATGTTTGAAACTCAAATTAAAGAATAAAAAAATTGACTTTACAT
Organism: Hura crepitans; assembly: GCA_948208565.1. Classification (NCBI taxonomy): domain Eukaryota; kingdom Viridiplantae; phylum Streptophyta; class Magnoliopsida; order Malpighiales; family Euphorbiaceae; genus Hura; species Hura crepitans. Next base: position 41 of record CANXYI010967807.1, on the reverse strand, counting down.
GAACTCGGTGACAAAATTCACCGACAAAATTCACCAACAAA
>CANXYI010967754.1:0-16832 GCA_948208565.1 Hura crepitans | reverse complement strand
TATCAAGTACAATAGGGCCACTAGATATTTATATGAGTTCAAGTGCCATCAGGTCTGTTAGAGCCATTACACACTTATGCTAGTTCATCAACCATTAAGTCCAAAATATGGGCCACTGCACACAATGATCCTGATATCCAGTTTCATGAGTTGTCTGTTAGTTATGTGCAAAGTAAATTAAAGTAAAGAAAAAATAAAATGAGAATAACTATATTATTGTATGAATCTTATGATGATTTTTTACCTTCGAATTTGATGCTTGTGGGGCTTACATGTTCTTGAAGGCCTTGATGGTCCATCGATACTCTATTATCTATAATGTATATATTTCCTTGGATATAGGCCAAATAAATAAATTTTAAAGAAGACTTCACATGGTTATTATAATGAATGAATTTCATATTCATGGATGACCTTATGTTGCAGTATGTCTATGATTTATGCCATGTTATAGCACATGAGTATGTTTTTTTAATAAAGGACTATGCTATTTAATAAGTTAAATGTTGATGATTTTAGATCTTAATGGATGATGATTTATGAATGAATGCTGAAATGCTTAAGTATGATTATGATGGGATGTGCATGATACTATTATGAAATAGAGATTATGAGACCATGGCTTATACATGATTTGCATGTGAACTTAAATAAAAGTTAAGGCATTATAATGTTTAAGTCAATCATAGTAATGATATTTTGAAAGCATAAGACATATGAATTTATTTTATTTATGTATGAGTAGCTGTAATTAAATCATGCAAGTGAGATTATGGTTACATTACATGTATGTTTTATATTATAAAACATGTATGTACGGGTTATTAATATTTGATAATGTTCTATTCTATCTATGCCTATTCACACATGTTGTATTATTGATTTATAATATAGTGCATTATAATATTATGAATGGTTATAATTTTAAGTGCTTAATGTAAAATGAAGAGTAAAGGAATGTGCCATACTATACTGGATACACCACTAAGCTACAAAGCTTAATATATTATTTGTTTATGATGTGTTGGTATAAAGATAGCTCAAAAAGAAGAACATCTAAGCAACAAAAATCATGGATTTATTTGAAGATGATGCTGGATGCCTAATTTTTATATGTTATTTGTATAAAGATTAGAAAGAGTGTATGATCACTTATTTGTTTATTGATGTATGGATTATAGGCCTGTAATGTATTAAAAGTTTGGAGATCTGGTATATGCATATATACGAGAACATTTAATTGATGGATATCGATATATGATGATTTATGAGTTATTGTATATGTAATGGCTATAAGTTGAGGCTCCGTAAATAGTACCACTGAGGACAAAAAATGTTTTCAGAGTGCTGGATCACCTTCAAGAGGCCCTAAGCAAGGGTACTAGTTATGAAACTTTGAGGGGCCTTAAAATGGTGAAATCAACTTAATTTAAAGATTTAGCAAAACCAATAAATTATTTTAGGCTGTAATCTAGGGGGTTATAGGGTCAAATGGAGTTGGGCTGAGAATAACCTGAGATATGCCTAGACAAACTTGAAAATGCCACACCTTAAAGGTAAAAAATTCTTCTAAGTCCATTGGTGAATGAATTTTTGAATTCAAAGGTCATTTGTAAAATTTCTAAATTTTGGGGTTTTGAATGTAAATTGAGGTAGTTGGTTAATAGTTCTATCAATGGAATTTGGCTATGAAATTTTACAAACCTCTAAATGGCACTAATCGAGGATATCTAAAACAATATGATAATTTTTGGAGGTTTATGTGACTTAAAAATTCCCTAAAGTTTCTACTGAACCAAAGCTTTTTTGGGACGCTTAAGTGGTGTGTGACCCTACATGTGCCACATCAGCATCTATATAAACCCCTTTGTGAAACCTAAGTGGCTACATGGCCAATACCACGCAATTTTTAGGTTCCATCCACCATTTGTGCATTATTTTGCATGCTTTTCTCTTGCCTATTACAACCAAAAATCCTCTACTTGTGTTGTGAATTGAATTGTGAAGGAGGTAAAAGCCTTAGGACTCCCTAAACTTCAAGAAAATTCAAGAGCACTCAAGTAAACATTAAGGGATGCCTAAGAACCAACTTTTGATGTGTAAGTAATTGAACCATTTTTTCAAATTATTTCCTAGAGAACTTGGTGATTCTAAGAATGCCTATATGTTTGGAATTTGATTTGGAGACTTATGTGATTTTTTAAGGAATTTTGAATAGAGGATAGAGTGAATAGAAGTAAAGAGGAATTGAGGTGTGCTTTGGTTCTTTTAAGATTGAAGTGAAGAATTCATCTCCTTTGGTTGTGAGGTAAGTGAATTTAAGGCAATCAAAGCATGAACCTTGAATTTGAAGTGTGATAGGGTGTAGAAGTCTTGTATGGAAATCATGGAAAATGTAGTATATGTGTGTGAATTAATGAATTCGGCATGAATTTAGGTCAATTATGTATGAAATGCATGCTTAGAATGGTAATTTAGTGAAAAGAATATATGGAGAAGCTTAGTTTATTTTGGCTGAGAGGTTTGTACAAGGCTGTGAATGTGTGTGTGACTTGTCACAGTGACTTTAGCATGGATTCTAGTGTATTTGACATAGAAATACATAATTTACGGTAGTATGTGGTGGAAACTTAGAGTGTGGACATTAGGCCTCTTTTGGTCTAAAGGTTGTTTGGCAACTAGGCTAGGGATATGGTGAGTTACCATGTGAATTTGTGTGGCAAGTAACTTGTATGTGATGGCATTATAGGTGTAGGTAAAGAACTTGATGAATAAAGCTTGTGAGTGTGTGTGCTTAGTGTGGCCGAGGCATGATCAAGGTGTACAATGTCCTAGTTTACATGGTAATGGCCTTGTGTGTGTGTGTGAGCTTTCTTGTGTGATGTTAAAATATGTATATGTGTGCTTGACTATGATTGAAAGCATGCACATAGCCATTTGAAGGTATTAGTTGAGAGTTATACAAGGATATATGACATGAAAATGAGGTAAGGCATAACATGTGTATGTGTGTAACATGGCATAACACATTTCGCATGGATTTGGCAATGTTTATATGGCATGACAAAGATGAATTTGCATGAGTAGTAAGGCATGAAATGAATGTAATATGGGATACTTTTTAAGGTTAGAAAATGGTTGAAATATGAACTTGAATTTGGTTTGTGATAACTTGATAAAAGTGACCTTAAATGGACTAGTTTTGGCATGAAAATAGTACCTTAAATTGGCACAACTTGTAATGTTTATATGACATGGAATGGAAGCCATTTGTATGGCAATTTGAGATATATATTTAAGCTTAGCTTTAGGCCTATAAAAGGAAGTTAAAATGAGTGCTTGTGGAACTAAAAAAATGGCTTGAAATAGACCTAAAATGAACCTAAAATGACCACCACAAAATTGGGAATTGACCTATAATTGTCTCATAAATATGAATTTTGGGACTATGTTTGATATGATTGCTTAGCATGTGTATAATTGAGTCAAAATAATGAACTAGACTAGATTTAATATGCCTTTAATTATGCTTATGAAAATGCTTTAAATATTTTAGAAAAATTGGCCCATAATAGTTCGATAGGGCTAAAAATGACCTATAACTGTCTAGGTCAAAAATTGACCGTCTAATAAAAATTATTACAATCTATTTTTCTACTTGGAATATTACAAAAAGGTGATCAATAAAGAATAAAATTAAAATGAAGTTAGATGGACCATTAGTTAGACACCTACTAGATGGGTTGACTGATCAACTTAGGGATTAGCAGCTGCTAGACTATCTATTTATTAGACTTGGCTACTGTAGTGGCCAAGGTCCATTATTGTGCCACTACACTATTTTATGGGGTAGACCATTATATTGCTAGCATTTTTCTCTATATATTAGACTATGGCTGTGGAAAGGCGAAGGTCCCTAGAGGGGCCATTGAACTAATCTATTGGGCAGACCTGAATGAATAATTTTAACAGGATAAGTTGCCATTAGGAGTTCTATAGACTAATCCCTATGCACAGTTGCTTATTACTTTGCCCTTTAGGAGGATCCTATGAATTGATCTCTATGGTTGTATCAGGCTAGTGCAGCAATCAGGGTCCAAAATGTGGGCCACTACACACTTTTTCAATTCCCTCTTTGTCTAGTGTCTATAAGGGTCATCTACCTAGTCAGGCCTTTGAAAAAGAATTAACATAAAGTAAAATACAAGTCTAGAATAATTGATGATAACTTATGATAATATAGTTAACAAATAAAGCATAGTGGCATTTTAGTAATTTGGAAATGAATATGGCATATCATTTGAATGGCATTGATCACTTGGCATATCACCCACACACTACATCTAGACCTTTGTTTTATGTTTGTATATATGTGTTAATGCATGTGGCATGTTTTAAATTATTTAAATTAACCATTGAGTTTATACTCAGTGTACCCATGTTGTGGTGTGCAAGTAGCAAGGATAAGCAAACTAACCTTAGTGATTATGCAGTGTACCAATACAAGTGTTAAAGGATAGATAATGTTTTTTAGTAATGGCACTCATGTAAATTTTCTAGGTATGGGTTAGCATAATTAGGCGCTATTATGTCTGTATATAAAACCTAGAGGTGATGTATATAAGTTATTGCTATGTTTGTTTATGCTACTTGAAGTTTTGATAACTATGGGCCTGAAGCCTTATGTGTGTATGATTCTGATTTATGTTTGATGTGTGTTAATGTTGCCTAGGGGACTTGAAATGTCAAGATGGGGGTTGAATGGAATAATTGTTTATAGAAGTGCTTTTTAATAGGAAAAAATTTTGGTATGTCACCTGAGTAGTCGTTGTGCTGCCTAATTTTGTGTAACTTGTAAAGTGTCTATAAATGGGTTTTCTAAGTCTATTAGACCATATATGAACATAATTAAGGATTAGACTGGGAGTCTAAGCAATACCTAATAAAGTTTTAAAATAGCCTCTAAGTGTTAAGGAGTTTACCCATGAAGCAAATCTAGGATGGGTGACCTAGCAAAAAGTGTATCACCTGTCAAGTTTCTATAGGAATCTGGTAGGAAGTGTCAAATTTGGTGGTATCAGAGCTAGGTTTAATGTTCTTAGGTAGTTTACATTAGTGCTAGATTCTAAGATTGGTTATGCTGTTATGCTACATTGTATAGAGGCTGATTACTTTTGTAATTTTTATAGTAATTGAAGATGGCTGATAAACCCCCAGAGGAAAGATTAAAGGAAGTAGCCAGTTATGGTCCAACTAAAACATAGAGGGTAGATAATGCAGCTACTCCTGAGCCTAGTGATGCTGCACATAGGCCACAACCTTAAATACAACCATAGGTAGAAGTATCTCCAGCATTGTTACAATAGATAGTGAATTTGTTAAGACATACTTCTGCAGCTACTGTTCCACCTCCTTTAATAGCTCCAGTACCTCCAGCAGCACCAGCTTCTATACAAAAGACACCATTAAAGAGAATTAAAATGATAGGAGCTATGGATTTTCTAGGTATGAAGGAGGATGATGCATCACGAGTGGAATACTATTTAGAAAGGACCTTTAGGATTTTGGAATAGTTGGAGTGCTCAAAATAAGATAGTTTGAAGTGTATAACTTCTCTCCTGTAGGAAAAAAACATACCATTAGTGGGATACTATTAGGAAGAGGAAGGTAATAACAAATCTCACCTAGGACTTGTTCTTGACAGAGTTCAGGAAAAGGTATATCCCTAAGTCCCACAAGGATAAGAGGAGGTAAGAGTTCCTAGATTTGAAATAGGGTAGGAGGACAATGGCTGAATATAGGAAAGATTTTAGTCGATTGATTAGATATGCAGAGGAGTTCATTTCTAAAGAAGAGGAAAAGTGTAAGAGATTTTTAAAGGGGTTGAATGTAGAGCTAAGGATACAGATAGCAAACCTGAGGGTAATAGACTTTGCTATGTTAATGGCATCTACTTATGACATAAAAGAGATGGTATATTGAAAAGAGAGCTTTTTCCAGAGAAAGAGATAGTTTATTGTGGGGGTAGTCTAGTGTAGCCCTAATTGAGAGTAAGAGAAGAAGAAAAGCACCATCTTAGTCCCAATCAATGCACTAGGCATAGATATAAACACAGTTTCAGAGATCTAGGCAAGCTTTCATGGCTAAACCCCGACTATCTCTGAGAGCTATTAGTACTCCTAGTCTAGCGGGTAACAAAAATGGGCTCCCAACTTGTAATACTTGTCATAAGAGGCACTCGAGGCAATATAAGTTAGGTAGAAGGGAAGAGTGCCTTATTTATAGTGCCAGGAACCACTATTAGATAGAGTGTCCTCAAAGATGACCTGAGGGTTCTCATACTCTTACATCCACAGCTGTACCTTAGAACAAAGGTCAGAGGTAGAGTAGAGCAGATCAACCTAGTCCTATTCAAAGGACTAAATTAGAAGCTCTTGTCCCAGCTAGACAATATGTTGTTAAAGCTAGAGAAAAGGCAGCAACACCAGATGTCATACCTAGTCCTTTTTATTTATTATGTTCCATTTTTGGCTTTGGTAGACCCAAGATCCACATATTCATATGTATGCACCATATTAGCACATGATAGAGGACTAAAATCTGAGCATATGAACATAGATATACAAGTCAATAATCCTATAAGATAAAGTGTGTATGTGAACAAGGTATTTAGACAATGTCCTTTAGTGATCCAGAAATGTATGTTTCTTATGGATTTGATTGAATTACCTTTCCATGAGTTTGATGTGATTCTTGGCATGGACTAGTTTTCTGAACGTTAAGCTATACTTGACTGTAAAAATAAGAGGTTGACCCTTTAGATTGCAGAGAGACAAACTGTGATAGTTGTGGGTGAGAGAAATTATGAGAAAAACCTCATCTCAGTTGTGGCAGCAAGGAAACTCATTTAGAAAGGGTGTGAAGCCTACTTAGCACATGTTATTGACACTGATGCTTCTACCCCAATGCTTCAATAGATTCCAATAATGTCTGAGTTTCCTAAAGTGCTTCCTAATAAGTTGCCAAGTTTACCTCCACAGCGAGAGCTTGACTTTGAAATTGAGGTGTATCTTGGTACAACTCCTATTTCTATTACTCCTTACCAAATAGCACCTACTGAATTGAAAGAATTAAAGGTGCAATTACAAGAATTGTTAGATAAGGGTTTCATTAGACCTAATGTTTTTCCTTAGGAAGCACTAGTGTTTTTTTGTAACGAAGAAAGATGGCTCGCTTTAGCTATGTATTGATTACAAATAGTTGAATAAGGTGACAGTGAAAAACCAAATATCGTTTGCCTAGAATAAATAACCTTTTTGACTAGTTAAGAGGTGCAGGTGTATTTTCCAAGATCGACTTGAGATGTGGATATCATCAGCTGAGAGTCAAGGAATCTAATATTCCTAAGACTGTATTCAAAACTAGATACAAGTATTATGAGTTCTTATTGATGCCATTTGATCTCATAAATGCCTTGACAACCTTTATAGGCTTAATGAATATAATATTTCAACATTACCTAGATCAGTTTGTGGTGGTATTCATTGATGATATTCTGGTATACTCTAAGACCAAGGACAAATATGACAGCATCTTAAGGTTGTCTAATAAACTTTGAGGGAGAAATAATTATATGCCAAGCTAAGTAAGTGTAAATTCTAGTTGACTGAAGTAGCTTTTCTAGGACATATAGTGTCAATAGAAGGCATTAGAGTAGACCTTAGCAAGGTCAAGGTAGTGTTAGAGTGGGAACCTCTAAGGAATGTGATAGAGATATAAAGTTTCTTAGGATTAGCTGGGTACTATAGGAGGTTTATAAAGGGATTTTCCTTGATTACAACTCCTTTGACCAGATTGATAAGTTGTAGCTCCCTTTTTACCAGATTTATAAGGAAGAATGTGAAATTTAAGTCAGATGACAAATGTTAGGCCTATTTTGAGAAGCTAAAAAACTTATTGATAGAAGTTTCTATCCTGATTCAATTTGAACTGGGGTAAGGACTTTGTAATGTATAGTGATGCCTCTCTTAATAGGTTAGGTTGTGTGTTAATACATGTAGGGAAGGTAGTAGCCTATGCCTCATGGCAATTAAAGCCACATGAGAGGAATTATCCTACTTATGACTTAGAGTTAGCTGTTATTATTTTTACTTTGAAAATTTGGAGGCACTACTTGTATGGTGAGAAATGTTACATCTACATAGACCATAAGAGTCTAAAATACCTTCTAACTTAGAAAGAATTGAACTTGAGGTAGAGAAGATGGTTGGAACTAATTAAAGATTATGATTACTTAATAGATTACCACTCAGTGAGAGCTAATGTGGTAGTAGATGCTTTAAGTAGGAAATTTATGGTGACTTTGAGATCTATGAATGTTAGATTACAGTACACTAAGGAAAATGTTGTGTGAGCTAAGTTACAAATTAAACTAGATTTTAGAAAGCAGATAAAGGAAGTACAAGGTAAAGATGAGTCACTGATACAGTTGGTTAGTAAAGTTAAAGAGGGGAAGGCACTAGAATTTGACTTAAGTGAGGATGGATGTCTATATTATTAGGGTAGGTTGTGTGTACTGAGTATAGATAACCTAAGGTTATAGATACTAAAAGAGGCACATGAAGCTCCTTATTCTCTACACCCTAGTAGTACTAAGATGTATTTAGACCCAAAGCCTTAGTATTGGTGGCTAGGTATGAAGAGAAATGTGGTAGAGTGTGTTACTAGATGTCTGACATGCCAGTCGGTAAAAGCTAAGCATCAAGTTCCTTTTAGATTGTTGCATCCTATAGCATTACCAAAATAGAAGAGGGAAAAGGTAAAAATGGACTTTATAATAGGATTGCCTATGACCAAAGGTAAATGTGATGTTGTGTGGGTGATTATTGATAGACTGACTAAGACAGCTCACTTTATCCCTATCATAATAGACTACTCATTGGAAAAGTTGGCAAAATTGTACATTGATAAGACTATAAGATATCATGGTGTACCTGCGGTAATCATTTTTGATAGAGATCCTCAATTCACTTCTAGGTTTTAGATGGAGTTTCATGAAGCCTTAGGCACTAAATTTACTTACAGTATAGCCTTTCACCCTCAAATAGATGGATAATGAGAAAGGGTGATGCAAGTGCTTGAGGATTTGTTGCATAGCTGTGCAATTGCATTTAAAGGCAGCTGGGATCAATATTTGTCTTTAGCTGAGTTTGCCTATAATAATAGCTATCAAACCAGTTTAGGCATAGCCCAATATAAAGCACTATATGAAAGATGTTGTAGAACTCCTTTATGCTAGTGTGAGATTAGGGAGTGCAAGATATCAAAAGTTATTCTGATTAAAGATGTAGAGGAAAAGGTTAAAGTTATTAGAGAAAGATTGAAAGCTGCAGCTGACAAGCAAAAATCCTTTGCTGATTTAAAGTAGAGGGATATTGAATATGTTGGTGAGAAAGTATTCTTAAAGGTGACTCCATGGAAGAAGGTCCTTAAATTTGATAAAAAGGGGAAGTTGTGCCTTAGATTTATTAGACCATATGAAATCACAAAAAGAGTGGGACCTCTTGCATATAGGTTAGCTTTGCCATCTAAATTGTCACAAATTTGTCATGTGTTTCTTGTCTCAATGCTGAGGTGATACAGACCAGATCCCTCCCACATAGTTCCAATAATAGATGTTGAAATATAGCTAGACTTGAGCTACAAAGAAGAACTAAAGCAAATACTAGAAAGAGAGGTGAAGCAGTTGAGGAATAAAGCCATTCTTTTGGTTAAAATCCTCTAAAGGCATCACAATGTAGAAAAAGCTACATGGGAGCTTGAAGAGTAGATAATGGCTTAGCATTATTGCCTATTCACTATAGGTAATTTCCAGGATGAAATTTCTTATGAGGGGAGGAATTATAAAGCTCGTAAGTTGAGGCTCTGTGAACAGTACCATTGATGTCAAAAATTATTCTCAGAGTGCCAGATCACCTTCACGAGGCTCAACATAAATGTACTAGTCATGAAACTTAGAAGGGCCTTTATAATGGTGAAATCGACTTAATTTAAAAATTTAGCAGAACCAATAAATTATTTTAGGTTGTAGGCTCAGATGGAGTCAGGCTAGGAATGACCCAGGATGTACCTAGATAGACTAAAAAATGCCATATCCTAAAGGTTAAAAATTCCCCTGAGTCTATTGGTGAAACAATTTTTGAATTCCACGGTCATTTTCAAATTTTCTTAATTTTAAGGTTTTACACATAAATCGAGATAGTTAGCTAATAGTACTATCGATGGAATTTGGCTACGAAATTTTACAAGCCTCTAAAAGGGACTAATCGAGGATTCTCAAAGCAAACATTATAATTTTTGGGGGTCTATGTGATTTTAAAAAATTTTACAAAGTTTCTGCCACAATCAATCTTTTTTGGGATGCTTAGGTGGTGTGTGACCCCACCCATGCCACCTCAGCAACTATATAAACCCCTTTGTGGCACCTAAGTGGCCACATGGCCAATGCCACTCACCACCCCCACTTTCTCTTCTTCCTCCTCCTCCCTTTGTCTCGACACCATTTTCAGCTTCCATCCACCATTTTTTGCTTTATTTTGCAAGCTTTTCTCTTACCTATTGCCACTAAAAAATCCATAATTTATGTTATGAATTGAATTATGAAGGAATTGGAAGCAATAGGAGTCCCTAACCTTCAAGAAAATTCAAGAGAGCTTAAGTGTACATCAAGGGGTGCCTAAGAACCAACTTTTAATATGTAAGTCAGTCAACCCTTTTTAATTTATTTCCTAGAGGATTTGGTGATTCTAAGAATGCCTATATTCTTTGAATTTAATTTAGAAACTTGTGTATTTTTTAAGAAATTTTGAATAAATGATGGTGCGAATGGAAGTAAAGAGGAATTGAGGTGTGCTTTGGTTTCTTTCAAGCTTAAAGTGAAGAATTCATCTCTTTTGATTATGAGGTAAGTGAATTTAAGGCATTCAAAGCATGAACCTTGAATTTTAAGTGTGATAGGTGTAGAAGTCTTGTATAGAAATGGTGGAAAATGTAGTATATGTGTGTGAATTGATGAATTTGGCATGCATTTAGGTTAATTATATATGGAATGCATGCTTAGAATCGTAATTTTGTGAAAAGAATGTATGGAGGGTCTTAGTCCTTAGTTGGTCGAGAGGTTTGTGTAAGGGTTTTAGTGTGTGTGTGACTTGTTAAAGTGACTTGGGCATGGATTTTAGTTTATTTGACATAGAAATGGATGATTGGTTATAGTATGTGATAGAAATTTAGAGTGTGGACATTAGACCTCTTTTGGCTAAGAGGTTGTTTGGCAAGTAAGCTAGGGATATGGTCAGCTACCATGGCATATTTGTGTGGCAAGTAACTTGTATGTGATGGCATTATAGATGAGGTGAAGAACTTGATGAATAAAGCATGTGTATGTGTGTGCTTAGTGTGGCCGAGGCATGATCGAGGTGTACAATAGCCTAAGTTACATTGCAATGGCCTTTTGTGTGTGTGTGAGCTTTCTTGTGTGATGTTAAAAAATGTGCATGTGTGCTTGAATATGATTAAAAACATGTATATGGCCATTTGGAGGTATTGGCAGAGAGCTTTGCAAGGATAAATGACATGAAAATAAGTAAGGCATAACATATGTATATGTGTAATATGGCATGACACATTTAGCTTGGATTTGGCAATGTTTAAATGTCATGACCTAGGTGAATATGCATGAGTAGTAAGCCATGATATTAATGTAATATGGGATACCTTAAAAAGGATTGAAATATGAACTTGAATTTAGTTTGGGATAACTTGATAAAAGTCAGCTTAAATGGACTAGTTTTAGCAAGAAATAGTACCTTAAATTGGACCAATTTGTAACATTTATATGACAAGGAATGGAAGCCATTTGTATTGCAATTTGCAATATATATTTCACCTTGTATGAAAATAAGTGCAAGTGGCACTAAAAATGGCTTGAAATTGACCTAGAATGAACCTAAAATGGCCACTGCAAAATTAAGAATTGACCTATAACTGTCCCATAAATATGAATTTTGGGACTATGTTTCAAATTATTGCTTAGCATGTCTATAATTGAGTCAAAATATTGGACTAGACTAGATTTATTTTACCTTTAATTATGCTTATGAAAATGCATTAAAATATTTTAGAAAAATTGACCCATAATTGTCCGGTAGGGCTAAAAATGACTTATAACTGTCCAAGTCAAAAATCGACTATCAAATAAAAATTATAACTACCTATTTTTCAACTCAAAATAATATAAAAGGATGACTAGTAAAGAAATAGAGTTAAAATGAAGTTAGATGGCCTATTAGTTATACACCCACTAGATGGATTGACCGGTCAACTTAGGGATTCGCAGTTACATGACTGTTTGTTTATTAGACTAGGCCGGTAGAGTGGCCAAGGTCTATAATATAACTAATACACTAGTCTATAGGGTAGACCACTATATTGCTAGCATCTTTCTTTATATACTAGATTAAGCTAGTGCAGCGGCAAAGGTCCTTAGAGGGGCCGCTGCACTAGTCGCCTAGGCAAACCTGAATGAATAATTTTAATAGGATAAGTTGCCATTAGGAGGCCTTTGAACTAATCCCTAAGCATAGTTGCTCATTACTTTGCCTTTTGAGAGGTTCTTATGAACTGATCCCTATGGCTGTATCAGGCCGGTGCAATGGTCGTGGTCTAAAATGTGGGCTAATGACCACTTTTTCAATTCCCTCTTGGTCTAGTGTCTGTAAGGGTTGTCTCCCTAGTCGAGCCTATGAAATGGGATTAATGTAAAGTAAAATACAAGTCTAAAATAATTAATGATAACTTATGATAATAAAGTTATTAAATAAAGCACATGGCACATTAGTAATTTTTAAATGAATATGGCATATCATCCTAATGGCATTAATAACTTTTTATGTTTGTATGTGTGTGTTAATACATGTGGCATGTTTTAAATAGTTTAAATTCACCATTGAATTTATAGTCAATGTACCCATGTTGTGGTCTATAGGTAGCAAGGATAAGCAAACTGGCCTTAGCGATCATATAGTGTAGCAATATAAGTGTTAAAGGGTAAATAGAATTGTTTTTTTTTTCTGTAGTGGCTATCATGTAAATTCTGTAGGTATAGGTTAGCATGCTTAGGAGCTACTATGTCTGTATATAAAACCTAGAGGTGATAACTATAGGCTTATGGCCCTATGTGTATGTGATTTTGATATATGTTTGATGTGTATTGATGTTAACTAGGGGACCAGAAGGGTTTAGACAGAGGTTGAGCGAAGTAATTGTCTATAGAAGTGTTTGTTAACAGGAAAAAAATTTTGGAATGTCACTCTGATAACCATTGTGCTGCCTAATTTTTTGTAACTTGTAAAGTGTCTATAAATTAGTTTTCTAAGTGTGTCAGACTATATATGAACATAATTAAGGATTATACTAAGACTCTAAGTAATACTAGAATGAGTTCTAGAACTTTCTTTTAGTGTTAAGGAGTTTACCCCTAGTATAAGGCTAGGATGGGTGACTTGGTAGGAAATGCATCACCTATCGGGTTTCTTTAAGAATCCGGTAAGGGGTGTAATAGTATTTGTATGGATTAGAATGGATATGAGACAAGTGTTGATATTTATGTATATGTGTGATTTAAGATTATGTTAAGTTTGGATAGTGAGATAAACCAAGTTGATGTTGAGATATGGTTGGATATATTAAAAGTGTTATTTTATGCAGGTTACTATTTGGGTTAGTGTCCTCATACAGTCGTTATGCTGCTAGATTTTTGACATGAGAACCCCTTTAGTATACCTTAGATGTGGTTTTTCATAAGACATGTTTTTATAAGTTGTATGATAAAAGATATGTAAATTGAAAGGAAAGAAAAAAGAAAAATCTTAAGTAAACTGGATAAGTAGTAAGATGAAGTATGGTTGTGTGTCACTCTTTATTTAGGTCTAGCAACCAGATGGGTAGGGGGTTTCACATCTAGGGTAATAGAGGTTTTCTTTTCGATGGAAAATCAGAGAAAATAGGCTTTATTAAAGAGAAATTAAGAAAAAAAGAGAAAAATGGCCATGGAAGCCTTAAGCCATATCCTTGGCTGCTAAAGAAGAAGAAAATGACACTAAATGCTAAAATTTTAACTTTTATATAAAATGAAAAATATTATTTTTCCCATTTTTCCTTCAAAAATTCATAGAAAATAATCTATAAGCCTAAAAATTCTCAAAATTTACCCAAAAATAAAAAAAATATTAGATCCCATATGCCTCTAAAATTTCAACTAAAAATTCTAAGAAAATCAATAAAAATCACAACTTTGAATATTACACGATTTTCAAAAAATACTTCCCAATCTCAAAAAATTCCAATTCCTATTCCATTGGATTAGTTAGAATTTTTAAGCATTAAGTTGTATTAGTTTTAGGTCCTTTTGAGCAAAAACAAAATATTTTATGGTTCAGCTTCAATTATGACACTATTAATGAGACATTACAATGAAAACTTTGACCACACTTTTAACCATATTAGTAATTTCATTTTCACTCAAAACTTGACCCAAAATTATTTTATGATTGATACTTTCATTTGGCAGTTTTAGTATCTCCTGACCCTATGGATCACTATACACTCCTACAAAAGTACTACTCATAAATTAGAGACTTTTGAGGTGTTACATTTCTTCCCTTCTTAAAAGAAATTATCCTTGAAATTACCTAAATTGAAGAGTTACGGGTAATGTTCTTCCATTTAATCTTCTCTTTTTAAGGTAGCCTGTTTGATGCCATGATATCTCCATAATACTTTTTGTAAGAGGTACTATTTTTTTCCGTAACACTTTCACTTCTTGATTTAAAATCCTCACTGGTTCCTCTTTATATGATAGAACCAGCTGTATCTCCACTTTTTCTGATGACAACATATGTGATGGATCTAATTTTTATCTCCTAACCATAAATACTTGGAAACATCATGATATACTCTTCCTCTGGTTGTAAAGCCAGTCTATAGGCCATTGGTCCCACTTGTTTAGTCACTTCATATAGGGCAATAAATCATGGACTTAGGTTTCCTTTCTTGCAAAATCTCAATACTTTTTTCTGTGGAGATACCTTCAGAAATACTTTCTCTCCTACATCATATTAAATATCCTTTCTCTTTAAATTTGCATATGACTCGATTCGATACTACTTTTAGCCTATCTATGATAATCCTGAATTTCTCTTCTACATCTCTAATCAAATCTAGCCCTATAAGCTTATTCTCACTTAATTCACTCCAACATAAGGGAGTTTTACATCTCCTTCCATATAGGACTTTTATAAGGAGCCATATCTAAGATCGCTTGATGAATATTGTTATAAGCGAACTTACCTATGGAAATATAGTGATCCTAACTTCCCTTAAATTTGATGGCACAGTTTCTCAACATATCTTTAAGCACCTAAATAACTCTCTTTGATTGGCCATTTGTTTATGGATGGAATGCCATGCTAAAACCAAGTCGAGTACCTAAGGCATTATTAAGCTTCATCTAAAACCTTAATGTAAACCTAAGGTCTCATTCATAAATAATAGCTGATAGCACACCATGTAATTGGACAATCTCATCGACATAAAGCTCTGCAAGCTTATCTAATGAGAAATCCATCCTAACTGGTATAAAGTGTGCTAACTTAGCCAATCTGTTAACCACTACCCAAATTGAGTCACACTTACTTCTTGTCATTGGTAACCCTACTACAAAATCCATGGTGACTCGATCCCACTTCCACTTTGGTATAGCTATAAGTTACAGCAATCTAAATTGAACTTAATGCTCGACCTTAACTTGCTAACAAGTAATCTAGCCACAACATTGGCCTTACTAGGATAATAATTGATAAGGCAATCATAATCCTTATTAACTCCATCATCTCCTTTGTCTATGATTCAACTCTTTTTATGTAGAAAGGTACTTTAAGCTCTTGTGTGTAGACATAACATTTCTCTCTATAGAGATAATGCCTTAAAATTTTAAGTGCAAACACTATAGCTACCTACTTATGATCATGGGTTGGATAATTTTTTTCATGAGGTTTCAACTACCTTGAACCATAGGTGACTACCTTGTATTTATGCAAGAGTACACATCTCAAACCATTAAAAAAAGCATCACAGTAGATAGAGAACTCTTTCCCTAAAACTAGCTAGACCAATATCAGAGGCTCAATCAACATGCACTTAAACTTCTCAAATCTCTCCTAGCACTTATCATCTTAGATAAACTTAACATTTTTCATTAGAAGAGATGTCATAGGGGTAGCAATCAAGGAAAATCCCTTGACAAACCTCTTATAGTAACTTGCCAAACCCTAGAAACTTCTAATCATAGTGGTAGCTTTGGGTGGCTTCCACTCCATCATAGCCTCAACCTTACTAGGATCAACTCTTTTGCCATCTACTGTAACAATAAATCCAAGAAAAGACACCTTATTTAGCCAAAACTCACACTTACTAAGCTTAGCATAAATCTTTTCATCTCTCAGCTTTTATAGAACAATCCTTAAATATTGCTCATGTTAATCCCAATTCTTTAAATACATAAGGATGTCATCGATGAAGACCATAATGAACTAATCTAAGAATGGCTTAAAGATATGGTTCATCAATCCATAAATGCTACTAAAGCATTGGTAAGCCCAAATGGCATTACCAAAAATTCATAATAGCCATATCTTGTTATGAATGCTATCTTATTCCACATTTACCTCCTTAATTCTTCGTAGATAATAATTGGATCTAAGATCAATCTTTGAGGA
>CANXYI010967680.1:0-10207 GCA_948208565.1 Hura crepitans | reverse complement strand
TATAACCATGTAAGCTCTGAGAGCACTGTGTAATTGCCTTATTTGTACACTAATTTATGGGTATGGACAAGTAAGTCTCGAGTACACCATACAACTCATGTCTAATTTATAGTGGTCTAGGATACATTAAGCTATGTAAAGAAAGGTAAAAGACTGTGAATGATAATTGATACATAAACCTAAACATCAATGGCATGCTACTATGACAACATATCCTACTTGACTTACATGAAATAAAATTATGAAATAAAATTACTTTGTTTAATGGCTAGCATGTATTATGATAACATACTTGTGTATAATGACAACTAATCATGAGGTAAGTGAGGTAAGAGCATACATGTATAATTAAAGCTTAACGGTGAATACCAATGATTGTAAAAATGTATGCATATAATGTAGTGTTGCTATGTATGTGTTGTTTAATGGTAAATCATGGATGGTTATGTACCATTAAGCAAATTTTGTTTAGCATATTGGTTGTTTCCATGTGTAGGTTAAAAACTCCCAGTTCAATAAAGAAAGCATTGCAAGTGGGGTTTGTAGGTTAAAGGCTCTTAGTTCAACGAAGAAAGCATTGTAAGTGGGGTCTACAGCTGAGATTGAGCATGACACTATCCACATTATGAGCATGTTTTCAATTGTTTATTTTTACTATGACTGAACATTCTTTTACAAAGTTTAACTGTAAAATTTTTTATGAGTTTGGTATTTTGAATTGTAAATTCTAGTTTTGGCCTATTTGAATGGCTTATGAGTGGTTTGGAATTTTTATTTGGTTTACATAATGAAATCATTTTCATTTTGTGAATAAGAGAATCATACAATTATTGTGTCATGTGAATAAAAGTATCATGTGAATGGATGTATGTTGTGCATATGAATTGAATATGTGTACTAAGAAATAGGTGTATGTGTGATCATTAGAGTTATAAGTACCTTAGGCACATAATGTGGCACTTTTACAACCAGTGTCCTCGGATGTGGGTAGGACAGGTGTCATAGTACTTATATGGTACAACAGAGCAACAAGGATTTTTCATCAACCAAGGAAAATGAACTAAGACTCAATAAGAAGGGATAAAACCAATATTGTCATTCCATAGAGATAATGATCATGATAGGGAAAAATGTTAGCACTTGAAAGAAGAATTCAAAAGACTAATTAAACAAGTCTCTTTAGATTAGTTCATGAAGAATGATCAAAATAGAAAAGAGAAGAGACTCAAATTGATAAAAATTGAGCAAAATAAAGAGGTGAGAACTAGCTACTATCATCCATGTTATTGTAGAGAATTAACTTGAAATAGGGGTCAGCATTGGGAAGATAAGTCAAAACCCAATCTGACCCAATCAATCAGAGACCTGATTTTTATGCAAAAATAAGTTCTAAATCAAAATATTATAAGGCCTTGAACAAAATAACCCAAAAAATTTCTGGTTGGGTTATTATAGACCCAAAAAAACACAAAATCTAAAAAATTTTATTAAATCAAAAAAATTTTGCACATAAAAAATCTCACATTGAAAAAGCTAAAACTAGAAAAATTAATTAAGAAGAATGTAGATAAAATTAGTTAAAATCAAGAAATATTAATAAAAATAAAAAAATTTCTTAATAAAAATACTCATTTTGAATAGGTTTTAAGAAGAATGAAGCAAACAAGAAAAGAAAAGAAAAATGTGAAAGTCCAATACACCTTCTTCTCTTAATAAAAGAGGTTTTAGAAGGGATATAAATGAAAATTCATTTTTAGATGTGCTTTTTAAAATTAAAGTGTAGGTATCAAACAATAAAGATCTTTTTCTTTACTTTTTTGACTTAAAAAATTACCTTTTGGTCTTTAAACTTTTGAAAAATTTTAAGATAATAATAATAATGATAATAATATTCATGTCATGTTAAATTATCCATGTTTCACCTAAATAGTCTCGACTTGACTTGACTAAAGACTCGAAAAATTAATTTAGTTTGGTTTGGGTTAGTTAGATTTTGTACACCCCTGGCTTGAAATTCCTAAAATGACCGGAAAGAAAAGATAACAAATAACGTATATACAACAAGCACGGAACAAAGAAGTGCTAAAGTAATAACCTTCTCAAACGAAATTAGGAAACATGTGAGACATTCCCATTCAAATGCTCTCATAGTTGAAACAATAGTCAATAACTACCTCTTTAAAGAATTGTTAATTAGGTTGCCAGTCAACTTGATCACATTAGATACATTAAAAAAGTTGCAGCTGAGTGTTAATGATTTTATACATGTCAACTCACCACTTATTGATTTAACTAGGCAATTAGTAAAGGTTGAAGTAATGGTTTTGCTTAGCCTGGAACTTGGAGACAAACAAATAGGTTGTTCATATGAGGCATGATTTATGGTGTTTGACATTCCATTTACATCAATATTCATATGCTCGTTGTTATTAGAGTTAGGAGCATATACTTCTATTTATCACCTTACAATGAAGATTCCAACTAAAAGTGAAGTAGCAATTTTAAGTGGGAATTAAAAACCTACATAAGAAGCTTATGTCAACATGCTCAAAGATACAAATTAGTTCTTAACAGTTGAAAAAAGCAATTCAAATGCCAAGGAAAAGAGACATGCTAAGCCAGTTGAAGAAATTCAAAAGAAAGAGCTCATGTAACAGTTTACCCTTTGAATATAGCTGGGTATCTAACGAAGGTGCTACCACCTGAACCTATGCTTACAACTTATAAGGTTAAGACCCATCCAGTTAGCTTTTATAATAGGGTTGGCTAAGTTTACTTATGAATTTCACAATCACATAGGTATTGTTTGAATAAACAGGTAATTTAAGTCGAAATTCTCACAAATATCATTTATTCAGAGGTCCTACCAAAAATTTTAACCTTTTAATATAGACATACAATCCCAACCATCACTTCTATAGTCCCTCTTTCCTATGGGACACCATCTATTAGAGGCTCATATGACAGACTAGATAATTTTAAGCCAACATAGCATTAACACCTGTGCAAAGTCATGTATACACTCACAGACACATACTCACACACTTTTTTTATATTCATTATCATCTTAGAAATGTACAAAGACAACAACTAACCATAGCCATATATTTCACAACTATTACCACATTGACTTGCATACGAGCCTAAGTAATTTTCTTATGTTCATGCCATTTATTTACGTTAATGAGCGTGACTAACACACATATATGTATGCTCAATATCCCTAAATCACATTAGACAAATGCCTTGAGGTTAATGTATACTAGGATTCTGGTCAAGATTGTGCTACCCAAACGTCCTTCTAAGCATTTTCCCATGACATGTACATGAGGCAAGCAGCCCCATTAGTACCTTATTCATATAGGTGTCATCATGAGTGTACTTAAAGTATATCACCACTATAGGTTCCATATAATATTTAACATGGATGTGTAAATTAAGGAAAAGATCCCATCGTACACATAAACACATAAGTGTTTCTTATCAACAAGTTTTGCACATGTATTCTATCTCAAGTTTAGATAGTTTAAGTATAACAATTTTGATACAAGTTTCTAATTCATATATATAGGTCATGCCTATTAGGTGTTTCCATATCATACATATGCTGGTCATGTGCACATGATTTCTTATTACTATACTTGATATTATACTTGACCTATCTTATCATATATGTGTTAGATACTCATGGTAAGCCTATCTTACTTGTCCATAACATGCTTTTATGTGATACCCACCATAGGTATACCATACATATCAAGATTTCACTTTTATACATATGACCATACTTTGTGTACCAATTATGTGTCTATGCTAAAAGATCATGCTCAAACCAATATAGTTTCCATAACATATGTATTTTTATTTGATATCATCTTTCATGATCTTGTCACAATTCTTAACTTAAGTCAATATGTTTGATTTTCATGCAATTAAAGTTCATAAAGCCTTCTAAGGAAGGGTAAATGGTCTTTGATGTTTGAATCATGGAATTTAAGACAAGGGTAGGTTGGCCTAACCCCCTTGCTCTGTTCTAAGGTTGAAGCTAGGCATAATTATAGGATTTGTACGCCTAATCTGCATCAGATCATAAAACACATATGGTACTGGTGTCAATTTCTCATAATCTGTAGATTTACCTAAATCTCTCTTTGGCATGCCAAAGCTACCCTATCATGGATTCTATAAAGGTTTACTGCAAGCCTCTTTTTATTATTTTTGCATTTTGTGTTTTATTCCCTTTATTATCTTAGTTTGGTTTTAAAACTTTTTCCTAGGCATCGTGTACTTACACTTAAGAGTTTTCTTATATATTACAAGAGAACACGAAATTACATATTCAGAAGCTCAAAATCACATATTCAATCCCATATGTTCAATCTATATTTAACAAGTACACGACCTAAAAGTGATGCTCATACAGAGCACCTTATAACATATGCATTAACACATAAGTATAACTACATTATATGATATACTTCATCACACCAATATATATGCATGTATGTTCTACTCATGTTGATGTACAAAGGAAATACTCATTTAAGATGCCATGCACTTGTTACAAATAGCGTAGTGTATATACAAGAGATTAGAAGTACTTACCTTTCTATTGAGTAAAGGAAAGTTTTTGGGTGATGGAAAATCATAATTTTAAGCATTTTAGTTGAATTCTTTTAGAAGGGTATATGTTTAAAGCAAACTCCACCTAGATCTTATTGACGTCTAATGCATAACATGATGTATAAGTCTTCCTTCGTTCACTAGATAAAATTTAAAGTTACATCCCTAATTCACCCATATAAGTATATCATAGGTTTTATCTGGCTGGTTATTATGACTTATTTAAGAGACTATTTTCTTGATTCTGAGTTCCATTTTTGTTAACCTGTAAGATTTGTTTCCTTGACATAATATCCTTTGTTACTTATAATCTCATCAATGTTATGCCAATGACATTCATTATCACTAAACATGTTACTATTCTATATTTTACCAAAGACAAGAAATTAATATACTCTTAGGTTAATATGATAGCCTAACAAGTAACCTTCTAACCATCTCCTTTATTATTACAGCTTACTTTTAAAGCGTTTGGATTTCTTACCATTTGCTAGTTTAGTTTCATAAAAAAAATTGTATTTATCATAACATAACATGAACTTGATGCAATATAATTTCCCTCTCATGTTTGGTTTTGACTCACCATTTACCTAATCCATTGCTTGTGCACATAATTATTACTAGGAATAAAGCTTTCCACTTCCTTTGCTAACTTACACACTTATTCCAATCAGCTTATATCATGCTCACAAGTGTAAGTACATATCTCCAGGTCTAACTGGATAATACTTTCTATTTCAATTGAATCTCATTCAGTTATAAGTTACACGTATATGTCCTTTTCGAGGAACCAGGAGTTACATAGTTTTTATTTTTAAATGTCAAACCCTAACTTTTAGTTTGATTTTTCCAAGCAAGGAATGGGAATTTAAGGAAACCATAAGGAATAAAATAGATGTATGAACCGAGTAGAGTTGGTTGGTATGAATAATGGAGTGAAAATTTACAAAGGGAATGGTCATTTTTCAAATTGTTAAGGGAAAAATCGAAAAATGGTGCTTTAGGGTTCAGTAATGTGGGGAAAATACCTAAAAGGCTGGCAAATATGAAAATAGCATGAACAAAATGCCAAAGTATGAAAAGAATAAAGTTTGGCACATAGGTTCGGTGAATAGTACTTTTCGGGGGCTCGAGTGAACGAGTCGCACTAGGTGAAAGGAAATATTAACAAATAATTTTAGGTAAAATTTAAAGTGTAAATGAGGTCATATAAGTGGTTAAAAGTGCAATTGATGATTTTATTCTAGTGTCTTGATGAATAGTAACCTAATTTTAGCTGAATGAAAAAATATTCTAGAGTTGCTCAAAATGACCTAAAACTAATATGACTTGATGGTCAAAAATTCCAAATAAGCCATTGGTAATAGAATTAGAATTTTTAGAGCTCAAGAAGAATTTTACTAAAATAAACAAAGGTTAAATCTAATATTTAAAATAGTTGTGCTTGGTTTTAAAATCTAATTTTTACGAGATATATGTATTATCAATTTATGGTATTATTGGCACTAAAATCAAAATTTTTAGAGGCCTAGAGGTGAGAGAAAGAAATTATTTGGCCATAAAGATACATGAAACAATCTTAACCCTTGGATTGACATGTGTCCTAACCTTGGCCCTTGATGGAATCATATATGAGGGATTTTATTTGAACCAAAGGTAGCTAAAACACCTCCTCCACCTTCTCCTATGGCCAATGCCTTCTTCCCTCTCTCATAACCATTCTTTTTCTTCTTTAACCTAGCTAATTTAGCCACCTCTCACCAAAATTAAACCACTACCTATCCCTCCATCATCCCCTCATCACTAATTAGGGTTCAAATCACTAAGAAGTGGGCCGAATTTTGAGAAGAATCATTAAGGTGAATAGTGCCCAACTTCCACGTAAATGGCTTAATGGTCAGTTTTATAATTTTCCTTAGTGTATTTTGATGTCAATTAAGTGTTTCTAGTGTTAGTTTGATGATTAGAATTATTTAGAATTTATTAGGAATTTTCTAAGCTAAAAACCATGTATGTTTATGGTAGGTTATATGGGAAATTCAAGGAACTTGAGATGAGTTAGTGCAAAAGGGCTTTTTAGAGGCTAAGGTGTAGAATAGTAAGTATATTCAATGAAATACATGTGTATGTGTGTGAAGTTGGGTGATTAAAATGTGTGTGTGTGTGTTGTATGGAATTGTTGGAATTATGGCTTATGGTATGTTTAAGTTGGGTTTTATGATATAATTAAGTTAGTTGCATATGTGTAACATGAGAAAATATTAAGATGAATAATTAGAGTGAGTGAAATAGGTGTGGCTGAATGGAATGATGCATATAAGAGGGTGAAAATAACCATGATACTTGTATATGACCATTTAGGGTTGAATTATATGTAGTTAAATGAGTGACGATTCAAAGAAAATCTATTTAGAGGGTGTTGTGTGTGTGGCTAAATATATGTGTATGAGTGTGTTCAAGGAAATGTGTACATGACTATGAGATCTAATGTTAAAATGTGTGTATAGCTTATGTAAGTGGTTGAAATGAAATTGTGGTATGCGAAATGTCTAAGTTAGGTTTTATGACATAATTGAGTTAATTAAACATGTATGATTTGGATAGGTAATGCATTGAAGCATGTGGTAGAGTGGAAGAGGCATGTTTGGTTGAATGGTATGCCATGTGTGTGTATTGATATATAAAATGGGACGTGTAATTAATTTGTCTAGTTCAAGTGTAATTTGATGAGGTAGGGATAGTGGCATTAATACGATTATAAACTTGGATTTAATAGTATTTGAATGCTGACAAATTGAGTATTAGGTGAATTATATATGAATTGGATTAATTGAGATGGAGTAATTTAACGTGTAAAATATATCTGAGTGAAAATATACTTATGTGTGGGGCTAAGCCCAATTAAATAAGTTGTCTCTGTTTGTGAGTAAAAGTTGGGAATTAATGACATGTGGTGAATAATAGGATATTTAGGGTGATATCTGAATAATGTTTTCATTAAAAACTAGGTAGCCTAAATTTAGCTAAAATGTATGTGACTATGTGGGAACTAGAATGTTGTTTATGTATGTATGTGTAAAGTATAATTAAGTACATACGAATAAATCGATGGGATTTAATGTATGATCAATAACCAATTTGGGATTATACATAGTAGGGATAGGAGTTCATGAACATTCCTTTATCTTTTCGTATCCGTAATATTAAAATGAATGGGGAATGTGATACTGGGGCATGTTTAGAGATTCATGACCGAACTTATAATGTTAAGTAATGGTGCATTAAAATAATATGAAATGGAGTATACGAGAAGTTAATAAAGGTACTATAATGAGAGTAGTACACACGTATAACATGAAAAGGTATTGTACTTTAAACCTTACAAACACTAGAGAAAAGAAAGGCATGTTATAGTAAGATTAACCAAAAAAGAAAATACATCACGGTTATATTATGATAGAATTTTCATTTTATGTTTTGTGATAAAAAAAACCGTGTTGTAGAGATATGTCCTGATTATTTATGTGCGACGGAAGGATATACTTTGGCAATTTAATGTTAACAAAGTTATGAGATGGAAAATTTGCATAACTCATGTAATCTAGGAAGACTCGATAAAATATTAAAGGCCCATATAAGTTATACAGTGTACTAGATAGGTTGACTGTTCACTTAGGGAATGTAGTAGTTGCTGGGTACTTCAGTGCTTATTTATATTTGTTAGACCTCTGTGGTCACCTTATACTTTCTGGTAATTTATCAGACTCTGTGGTCATTGTTAATTATTGGATTCCATTTTTATATGATTTCTTCCATATGGGTGTAGCCACCGAGAGGACTAACAGAACCATTGCATATATCTTATGCAGGTGCAGCCATCAGGAGATTTAATAGGGTCACTACACTTTATGTTGGTGCAATAGCTTAAAAGCCTAAAATGAGGGCTCCTGCATGATATATGATCCTCTTTATCTAGTTAATGAGTCTCTATTTGTCGAATATGGGCTACTTAACCAAAATGAATAGGAAAACCTAGGATGCAAGAAATAAATCACTTAATGATAAAGTTATTTTTGTAACACAAAACAACTATGTAAATACTTGGCAATATTATAGTAGTAATGTCAACTTTGTAGGGATTGACTAAATTATAGAAACAACTAAGAGGTCTAGGGAGCTAACTTAAGCCTACAAACTTATACTATGATGTCTTTCCATTTAAATAATTAGAATTACAGGGACATTGACATATCTTTAATTTGGGAATAGAAAGGTATTAGATCTGTGCATATAGAATAAATTAGATAATGGCAATATGGACTCTGACTTGGAAAAGGATTATGAATAAGAATTATAACCACTAAACTTAAGAAGAACTAGTTATTTATGCCAAATTAATCATACTTATATATATAACCTGGGTATCAGACATGTTTTCATACATCCAGATCCTCTCACATGAATGGTTGAATACAATGATCATAATTATTATATTCATGATGCGTGCTTGCTTGCATATACATATATATGTAATTTATTGAATACACCACTAAGCATATTGCTTAATGTATCAGTTTTTTGATGCGTAGCTAGATCAAAGTGTGCAGCCTCAACCAAAGTAGTGTAGACAAAAGAGCATCCTCCTTTTTAGTATATCCTCTTAATGTACATATATACCTAATGTAAAGTAATGAGTAGTTTGGCACTCATGTATAGGAATAGAGTTATAGGCTACATAAATTATCTTAGTTGTAACACTCTTCTATATGTAATAGTGTAAACATGTATGCTTCTAAAGTAAACCTGGACATATAGATGACAATAGCTACATTAACGTTATATGGATGTGTAAATGATAACTAATAAGATATGGCATACATGTGATATAAACTTAGGATGTGTTGAGACTATGACTGTATTGACTGTGATGTGGCTAAGGCCACTATATGTTGATAATAATGATATTAGAGGATTAGATGGATCAAGTGTGAGGAGTTGTGATAATTGATGTTATAAAAGTGTTATTTTCCACATGTTTATTTTAGCACATGACACTGTACAATTGTTATGCTGTTGGTTTTTTATTTTGACAAATATATATTGATTTTAGTGTGCATACATGCTTGGTACATAATGATACACACATGGGGCCAGGATGCTTATGATGTGTACATGCGTAATAGGGTTTTAAAAAGATGACGATACATAAACTGGTTAACATGTCATCTCTAACTTGGGCCGGCAATGATTCAAGTTAGAGGTGTCATAATATGCCATCTCTCATTTAGATCCAATGACTAGGTCAGGTGAAAAGTGTCACATTAAATCCTCGATCTCGCCATCTGTTAGTAGTCTACCTATACCTCTCTCATTATGTATTTTTATCTTCCTTCACTAACTTAGACTATCTTCAATTTTTATACTAGCTTCCTTATAATCAATTTGGAAGTTGAAGCACATGAAATCACTATTAATTTATATCTATAGGCTACGGTTCCTTTGTTCTAATTTAACAAACTCACTTGATCAATCACTTAGTTTTATTAGTTGCATTATTCTTTCAATGATCCTATATATAACTACC
>CANXYI010967556.1:0-13610 GCA_948208565.1 Hura crepitans | reverse complement strand
AGCTACAAATTGATCAAGGTAATTTTGAAAAATCTAGTTCATCAAATCTATAAAGGTAGCTAGGGCATTCGTCAACCCGAACAGCATCACTAAAAACTCGTAATGCCTATACCT
This sequence comes from Hura crepitans, assembly GCA_948208565.1. Taxonomy (NCBI): domain Eukaryota; kingdom Viridiplantae; phylum Streptophyta; class Magnoliopsida; order Malpighiales; family Euphorbiaceae; genus Hura; species Hura crepitans. Next base: position 13,496 of record CANXYI010967556.1, on the reverse strand, counting down.
AGTCCTAAAAGCAAATTTTAGTACATTAGCTACCTTCACCTTTAATTGATAATACCCAAATCTCAGGTTTATCTTGAAAAACACATTAGCTCCCTTTAACTAATCAAACAAATCATTAAATCTAGGCAAGGGATGTTTGTTTGTAATAGTCACTTTATTCAACTGCCTATAGTCAATGCATAGTCACAAGGTCCCATCTTTTTTCTTCACAAACAACACTAAGGCCCCATAAAAGGAAACACTAGGTCAAATGAACCCCTTGTCTAGTAATTCCTGCAGTTACTTCTTTAACTCCTTTAAGGGGCTATCGATATAAGGGTTATTCTTGGCATAACCTCAATACCAAACTCCACTTCCTATTATAGTGGCAACCTTGGTAAGTCCTCTAGAAATACCACATGAAAATCTCATACTGTGGGTATATCTGCCAAGCTTTTTTCCCTGACCTTAGGTTCTAATACGCATGGCCAATAAGCCTTACACCCTTATTTCATGCACTTTTTAATAGTAGCTACTGAAATAATACCTAAAGGTAACTAGGATTTCTCTCCCTGAACTGTGATCTCTTCTCCCTTATCACTTTTAAAGGTAATCTATCACCATTTGCAATCTACTACTACATAAATTCTTGATAACCAATCTATTCCTAAAATCACATTGAACTCACTAAAAGGGTAATTTAATAAAGTTACCTAAGAACTCTACTCCTTGTATCCATATAGGACATTTTTTGACCATCTAATTTACCATAACATAGTCTCCTATAGGATTTGTCACCATCATATCAAAATCTAAGGTCTCAACCACTAATTGACTCTCAAGCATAGCAAGTACACAAATATAGGAATAAGTGAAACTAAGGTCCACTAATGCATAACTATTAATGCCAAGGATGGAAAAAGTACCTCTAATAATGTCAGTAGTATCTACTTCCTCTATGGCTCTGATTGCATATACTTTTGTTAGTGCTCTAACCTTATATCTATTCACTGATTTTAAAGGAGCCCTCTAGCTACCAGCATTTAAGTCCCCTCTACCTTTGCCTCTAAAATGTAGTGGCATAGGAACTGCACCTTTATATGACACTTTTACGCCTGAACTACCCTATGGGAGTTTTTTCAAAAAATAACCAGGTGAACCACACTTGAAACACCCCTCTACACCCTTTTTACATATGCTTGGAAGCCTCTTTTGAATTATGTACAAGTCAAAAAAGTTCACTTACCTAATCTTTTTGTACTATCCACTGAAGTGGTGGTCCTACCCTCAGGCTTACTATCTATACTTTGTCCTGTCCTTGGTGCTATGGGTCTAGACTAACTCCCTGCTTTCGACACGATACCCTTGAACTTCTTACTAGCACTCTAAGATGATTGTCCCTAAACTAGACTCCTTTTTTATTGACTTTTTTGCCATCTAATCTAATCCTCCACCCTCACTTTTTCATAACTCAAGACGGCCTTCACTAAAGCAGAGAAGTCTCTAATAGGGTGAATTGCTAATAGTCTTTATATCTCATTATGCAATCCCTGCTCGAACTTTTTACATTTAACCTCTTTGGTAGGTATAAGCCATTTAGCATAATAGCTAAGCTTCATAAAATCTCTCTCATAATTTGTAACTGAGGACTTACTTTGCTTTAATATAGAAACTTTTCTTCTTTTTATCCATGTAAAGATCACTAATGTACTTTTTAAACTCCTACAAAAAGAACTCCCAAGTCCTATGCTCTACTTGTATTTTATTCATAGTTGTATACCACTATTGGTAGGCTTCTTCTTTCAAAAATGATACTACATGCACGAGACTATCTTTTGGAGTACATTGTAACTATTCTAACACCTTTTCAGTAGATTCTAACTAATACTTTGCTATCATAAGGTCCTTCCTTTTTCTACCATGACACACCTCTACACCATACTTCCTCAACTTATATGCAAGAGGCCTCTGAGCACCTACCAAGACTAGAGGTGGTACTGGTTAAGGTATAACTCCCACCACTCATCTAAAAATCTCTATGATACACTAGTAAAGAGCCTCTTGTCCTAGGGCTGGCTATGGTTCTCCTACTAGGGGTGGTACTGGAGAAAGAATATGGCTAGCTTCTCCTTCTTCTCCACTAAACTACCTAAGGACTTGTGGTGTGTCTGAGGACATCCTCCCATAATATTAAACAATTTTGATTAAGCAACCATAAGCATCAAGGCCTAAGCATAGCCCTACTGTATAACTGGCGTGTATAGACAACATCAACCTAGAATCATAAACCGGCTCTGACACCATAATTTGTAGCACCCCTAACTAGGACTCAACTGGATCCTAGAAGAGAGTTATTGATGACTAAAATTAAGCTTTAATCATCTAACTAAATTAAGAAAAAACTAGTAAAACTTGCTCCCTTATACAAGACATAAGCTTCACCTACCATAACTAGGGTATAAGAATTAAATTCTACAAGAACATGCATATTCCTCCTATGACAAGCTCCAGTGGTAGCTAAGTGTGGATTTTACATGATATGTATTGAAATGTTTGTGTAATGTAACCACAATAACTATGCACTTAACTATAATTAAAACTATGCTAACTCAACATATGTTTATAGAATTATCCTTATAGATGTTCCTCTCTTATGTAACATAAAGACTATGATTTAACCATGCTATTATGTATCATCTAGCAATAGCTACAACTGATCTCTGTTATAATTGATTTTAGTGCATATCTTTCTTACTATCAATCAATCATTTATAGCTTGGCAACCATTAAATTAAAAGTTCCAATTTTACTAGGAACTAAAGTAGACAATGGGTTTTTAGGGCTTCCACATTCAGATTGCCTAATGATAAAAAAAATGACAAAATTTTAATAAATAGGGATGTTAACATCCCATTCAAAGATCTAAAAGTTTCTAAAATTTAATTAATTTTTGAACATAAGTCTTTGCCCCACCCGAAAATCTCGCAGTGTGACTTGAATTGCCATGAGGGTGTGGGAGGCAAAGCCCTCCGCAGTATGGAACAATTAAAAAAGAAAAATGTTTTAAAATTGAAATTTTTCTTTTTTACAAGCGTTAGGCTACTCGGGCAAAACTGCATCATTTTAACTTGAAACAGCCATTTCAAGCTCAACTGAAAGGACCATTTTAGTCTCAAAGTGGTCATTTCATACCTCTTTGAAATAGCCATTTTGTCCACGAAAAGATGACATCATTTTGCCAAAAAGACAGAATCTGTACAGGACTCCTCTTTAGGTGAAACAACCATTTTTACCCTCCAAAACAGTCGTTTCAAGGCTAAAACAGTTGTTTCACTAGCTAAAATGGCCGTTTCATACCTCGATCTGCATGTATATAAAGTAAACCCTATGTCAATCTTAGGGGTTAACTTTTCTCAATAAGTACACACCTAAAAAGGCAAAAACACTTTTCAAACACTAATTTCATAATTTTGAAAGATTTTTCCACGATTTATTCACTCTTTTCAAGATCTTTCCTGAAGGTAATTATACATGATGAGTCGACAAACCTTTCTCCTTCTTCTTTTATTTCTTTCTTTTATCCATCTACCAATTAGATGTCATAACTTACTATTTGTATATTATTATAGTTGTTGTATTTATTTGATTATTTATTTTATTGATTATTCTGTTCATCTTTTATTCTTCATACAAATATTATGTTTTGTTGTAATGTGAGTTGTTTCATTTATTGGGATTGGTCTAACCTTTTTTTTTGCCCTTTCATCAAATATCGGTAAAGTAATCCTTTATTATTCTTTTTTTTATTTCTTTTATTTTCTTGTTATTCTTATTGTTCTCTTTATTTTCTCCTTATTTTCTTTATTGTTTATTTTTTTATTATTATTCGATTAGATTGTATTATAGGTTACTTTGATGTAATTTCATTTTTATTCAGTTAAAATATATTTTAGGTAATTTTCATGTAATTTCTATTTCCTTTTCAGTTAGAATATGTTTTAGGTAATTGCCATGTATTTCAATTTTTATTCTGATTATTTTCCTAAATATTCTGTGAATGTTGTAATAGGTAGAAAATGATTTTTACACATTATAAAAAAAGTAACCAAATCATTTTATACCTATTTAATTGATATTTTTCTAATAAAATGGGTTTTGATTTTTCCTTAATAAAAGTCACAATAATAAAACTTGTTTTCCAAAAATTGGCATGCGAAAACCAAAGTTCTCAAAATAATCAATTACTCGATTTCATGTATGATATTCTTTAATTTCAAGTATTTCATTTATTTCTATAAATATGTTTTATTATTCCTTTATATGATTATGTGATTTATTTTAATTTTAAAACTTACTTGAGAAAAATGATAAAATTATAAATTTAATCTAAAATTTCGTATTAACTTGAGGTATAAATAAGAGTAGGGTTTCAAACTGCTCTAGTTTTAGCCTACAAGGTGTTTCCCAACTCTGATTGGGTGGCAACTCCTACTTTATGGTGCCTAACTTATTCTTTATAGGCTAATCAAATAGAGACAACTTAGGATTCCTCTAATTTCCTTCTCATCCTTCGGATTCAAGAGGTGAGATCTAGGTTGAGTCTTTAGTTATTTCAGTTTGACTGGCCTCAAAAAGGAAGGAACATGAATAATGGCAACTCCATTGGGGATACCATGAGACCATGCTCTAAAAGTACCTTAAATTAATACAAAATTTTATGATTTGGATTTATAATATTATATTTTTTCAAAACTACATTACATGCTTGAACCGTAAAATAAGTTAGCTATCCCTTTTTACCATGATGTCATTTCGAAGCATGAACCCATTTTCATTCAATTTGGGAGATTGTTAGAGGTGGCATCAAATCCAAGCCTCGTACCTAGAAGGTATATGAAATTATGAACTGATTGGTTGTATGCTCATAATGAGATAGACCCGTTATGGAGGGACCATGCTTAGATGACCATAACTTATGTGTCCTAATCGTGAGCCCATGTAATGACCAATAGCAACTTCTTCTAGGTTTCCTAGTTAATGAGGCATTATGTACTATGTAAGCCAATATATATGAAATATTGCTTAGTCATCCTAAAATGTTGTAGAACCCATTGGGTTTTTTCAACTAGAATGGGCTTGACCACACATTTTGGTTTCATTGAATATATCCAACATATGTGAACCAAATATCTTGCATGCATTCTTTTAATATGAGAGAAATAATGTTTAGCTATTCGTTGTTCATTATTCGAACTTGTTGGGGCCCCGATGTCCCGCAGGTAAACCCTCCTAGGAAAGAAAAATTAACCTCATGTATGGGAAGTGATAAGGGTGGAAGGCTTTTGCTTGTGTTTGTTGTTGTACACATTAACATGCATCTGCATTTCATGCACCCTTATGTATTTTAGCATTTCATTCATCGTTTCTAACCCTCTATCTTGCAGCCATCATAGATCCTCAAGCCACTTGGGTACGTGGGTCAAATGGAAGAATAACTAGACAAAACTCATCCCTACCACTCACAATCCAACAAACATGGTAGGACAAGGAGAAAGCAATTCTTTCGCTCAGGACTTTGAAGCTGGAATGGACCAAAACCTCAAGGAATTCAAAAGATGGACGATGTCCATGATCTCAAGGACAATTGCTAGGGTTGCTCCTACTTTTGGGTCACTACTGTCTACTGAAGCAATAGCAGCTATACTTATCGAAAAGACCATTGCTACTTCCAAGGGAATTGGCACCAAAAAAAAAAGGCTATTGGTTTGGGTGAAAGGGTTAGAAAAGCTAAATACTTCTCTAATATGCATACTTAAAGCCATGCCATCCTGTTAGAAATATAGATGAATGACCACATGCGCCTTAACTCGTTGATGTATAGCCGAACAAAGCTATTCTTTGATTTGTTTCTTTTCTTTAAATCTTCAATATAAAAGAGAGAATGAGCATTTTAGTTTATATTTTTTATTATAATTTATTCAAAGAAAGAGAATCCTACTTTCCCTTTTTACCTAACAACGGGTGATGTCATCTCAATCCAACATTGCATACTTTGTGGTCTGCTACACATCGAAAGAAGACCCCTAGAATGGAGGAAGCCTACTATATTTCTCTATAAATGGTCTTTCCCATCCCCGATGAAATTTTCACTTGTTTATCTTTTTTTTTTCTTTAACTATGAGTATTAATATAGTGTACGCATATTAGAGCCATTAGATCGAACAATTACACATGATCCAACAATTTCAATGCATGCGCACCAAGTGCGTGTTTGCACCAAACCATACTCCTCTTAACTATGCATTTTGAGTTTCTTTTTTATAAAAACTAAAAAACTTTTGTTCTCACTCCCAATACTTGTCTCACTCATAAACACTACGTAGAGATATTTTACAAAATTCTATATTAATAAAACCGATAGCTCCAAAATTTTAAAAAAAATAATTAGTATTATTAATAAATTTATATAATTTTAATTGTATATTATCCAATAAAAAATATTTTACATTTACACTTATATATTTAGATCATAAACTATTTAACTAATATAAAATATCAAATAATTATCTAAATAGCCAAAATTATGTTTTTGAAGAAAAATCTAATTGGTAATTAAAATAAATACCTTAATAAATTAGTAAAATTAAAAGAAATTTAATTAAAATTAAAAAATTTTAATTCACTTTTTTAGCTAAAGTTTTATTTTTAAAAAATAAAAAAAAAATCTAATTGGTACTTAAAATAAACACCTTAATATATTAGTGAAACCAAAAATTCTAATCTCACTTATTTGAGTTAAAAGATGAAAGAGACCCATTATTAGAGGTATTGCATAGATTGGTTCAATTTGGTAATTGAATCAAATTAAAATAACTAAAAATCTAATTAATTAGAAGTTGAAGAACTAAATTGTATAGAAATTGAATTAACAGAACATGTATTGTTTCATTTTGATTTTCGTTTAAACTGAATTTAATAATTTCCATATATCATCTATATATATATATACATATTAGTTAGGTAAAATATTTTGGTTCGTTTATATATATATATATATATATATAATTAAATAATTTTAATTAAGTAGTTAAAAAATTATTTTTTATGCTATTTGGTTGGTTCAAATTTTTTATGATTTTTATTTCAAAATCAAACAAAACCAAAAAAGTCATATTATTTAAAAATTTAAAAAAAATCAAATAACCAAACTGAATATTTTGTTTATGGCTATTTATTTTAGTAAATTTATTTAATTTCATTTATTTAATTATAAACAAGTCAATTCATAAAATGCATATTAATATTTATAATTCAGCATTGTAACTTTTAACCCGGTTTGAAAAAGTTATTAGTAAAGTTCAAATTTTGAAGACAATAAAAAAATTGTTGAAAAATAGTACACAAAAAAATACGAACAAAAAAACTATTTGGACCATAATTTTAAATTCATTTATAAATAAACATAATTGATTAGGTACTTTATTGATAATAACAAGTTTATATTTTAAATTTCTTTTTTTTTTTTTTTTGATTTGTTGAATTGATAATTTTACTTGTTTGAAAGTAACAAACAGAAAAATATAAACTTTTTTTAATTGATGAAATTTATTAAAAATTAACTACATATTTCCTTTGCTATTAATAAAATATACATTACATAAAAAATAAATTATGATTACTCTTCTATTAGGATAAAAATAGAATAATTAAAGAAAATCTTAATTCAATATTATTTCATTTTAATATAATTTAGTGTGCGTTTCTTATAAATATATTTTGACTATACATTATTAGTAATTGGCTTAATATTATAAATTAATACTCTAGTTATATATTTTTATTAAGCTACCTCCCTGAACTTAAATTTATCATAGTGTAGCACATCTTTAAATATACTTACTAAAATTACACCTAATAAGTATTTTCACTCTGATAAATGTTTAAGGCAATGACAAGATTGAAAAAATTGAGTGAATTATGCACTTAAAAAGTGTGAATGTATTGAAAATAGCTAAAGTAAATAGTCAATATTGGCTATTAATAATAAAAAAAATCAATTGTCAACCATTAATTTACTTATTTTTAAAGACAATCATATTCATTTAATGTGTAATTCTCACATTTTCTAATCACATCGCTCATTTTAATGCATATAAATATTTTATGGTGCGAAAGATGTTTATTATGTATAATTGTAATAAATAGAGGCATAAAATTAGAACAATTTCTAGTAAAGGGCTAGATTCATAAAAATATGTAAGTTGAAGTATTATTTTATATATTAAATTTTAATGATTTTAAAGAATAAATTTTTGAAAAAAAATATAGAATATATGAAATAAATTTTAATTAATATTTTATTAAGTCGTGCGATAGGGTAATTAAAATATCATGTAATAATCATGGTTAAAAATATTGAGATAGCAGATATAGTAAGCCTACAAGTTTTGGATAAAATTTGAATATCATAGATTTTATAAATTTTCGTTAATAATAAAAATAATGAAAAGTACAACAAGGGAGAATCACGATGGCTTTGGCTCTAGAATAAATGTTGGTGAATTTGATAATAATAACAATAATAATAATTTCGCAGAAATCACTATGAGAAAATAAAAAATTAGCGAAGGAACATTTTTCGAGATAAATGAAAAAAAGTTCTAATTAAATCCAATTAGCTAGAATTTTGTGAGAACAAAATTATTATATGCAATCAGTCTCTGAAAAAATTAGCTAGGCGAAATTATCTAAGCTAAATTTAGAGAGAAGTTTGCGAGGAAATCAATTTCAAGCTAATTACTAAGAATAAATGTCCTAGCTAATATTTAATTAGCCTAACCATTTTTTAGCCGTTGGAATTTTAAATTAAAATATATTCCGTAATTTTGGAAAGGGAAAATGTCCAAGTAAATTTGCAAGGATAGATTACCCAAGCTAAAGCTAAATCAATATATTCCCTTGCAATATATTGTTGGTAGTAGATATTTTTTTCATTTTACTTAAATAAAAAAAATTAGCGAGAGAATTACTTGTTGCAAAATGCAAATATTCTTAACTATATATTTTAATTTAGTTAAATAAAAAAATAGCCAAAGCGTTTGCTTTGCTACTATGTATTTTTATTTTATTTATTTATTAACCTTTTTTTTAGTTTCTTTGTGACCAGTATTTTTTAAATTACTGACAACTCATACATATAAACATACAATCATCTACTCAAAACAAATATACAGGCATCATAAAAATTTATCATTTATATATGAAGTCAAATGTTTGTAAAGAATGTGTATACAATTCATAATTGATAACAAAAATGAGAAATGAGAAATGATAAATAAATGAAATTAATCCCATACAAAGTAATTAGTAATATTAGCCTCCCACATGCTCTGAATATTCAGCATGGTAATATAAAAGATAAGAATTCAAATATAGAAGATCATCAAAAAGGACGTTGGGTATATGTAGCTCTTCAAACCAAAGTCTTCTATGCTGCACGTGAATTCAAAATGTACTAGGTTAGGCATAGATGACAATAGCATCAGCTAAGGTTCTGTTTCAAATCAATTGTATTTGAACCCTTCAAATAATCTTCTAAATTCTTATGAATTCTATAGAGACTTCTCCTAATACACAAACACATTAGAGCATCATTCAGTCTATATGAATTGAGTTCAATGTGTAGAAAAATAGAAACAGTAAGATATCCTCACTTGGCAGCAATAAACTCTCATTTTGTGCACCTATACTCAAACGGTAAGGACTTACTTAAGCCTACAGTAGCAAAGCTCAATTTAACAACAAATTCACAAGACCATATAAAGTGACTCGGTATGTCGCACCACACCGAGTTTAGAAATAATTTATGATAAAATAGTTCTCTTCACTTAAGCTGCAAGCAATATTGAATTAAAAAAAGTAAGTTCCAACAAAAAAAAGATAAAAAATATTTGTAAAAATTGTTAGTACAGTAGTATTGTAAATATATATGAAATATTCCAAAAGGATTGGAATTTCACATCGCCTAACTATGTTCTCTACCCATATATTTATATACTACTTCTTAATAATGGATTAATAAAGAATAAGTGAAAGGGATGAGCTCGCGTGCACGAGCACTGTGTTAAAAGTTTAATTTTAGTGCAAATCGATTAGACATTTTAATTTCAAGATTAATTTTATCGAGTAAAATTAATTTTTGCTTATCTAAACTAATTCAGTTTTTATCAAGTAAAAATATTTATCCGCTTCAAATAATATTTTGCAGATTTTCTGTCACCATATTTTTACCACCACCTCCATATTCTACTCCTCATCTTTCTTCATCATATATTTTTCCATTTTTTCCACTACTAGCCGTTGCACAACGGCTAGCTTTTTTTTTTTTTTACTAGTGGTTGCTCACTGGCCTAGAAGTAGGACTTTTTTTCATTCTATTTTTTGCATTCAAAAATTACACACTTTCTTCCTCTGCATGTTAAATTTTGCAATATTTTTTATCCGCTCTTACTACAAAGTAAAAGAGCTTATTGTATCTTGAGAAATACGCCAAATTAAGCATCTGTATTGCCGAATTATCCTTAAAGATAATATCGTTACACGCAGCTTAGTTATCAAAGTTGCAATGTATACATCAAGTAGTTTGAAGGATCAAAATTAATAATTTCGCTGCTGTTATCCTTCAAAGTAGGGAACAAGAAAAACACAAGTTTCTTAGCAAACAAAGACCAAAGCTACTGTAGCAAAGTTCTGTTTTCATCGGCAAAACCAAAACAACAATGGACCTAAACTTTTTTCATGGACTTTACAACTAAAATCTAATACTATTTACTGCGAATTAAAAGGCAGAGAATGAGAAAATCTTATTTACCAGCTACTCATCCAAAATAGCAACATTAAGATCCATAAAAATGTTTAAGGAATTATAATAAAAGCTTTCCAACTAGAACAATTTTCGTAAAACTTGCAGTTGTAAAAATGTGCTAGTAGCAGTCTGTAATTAAGTATAACTCGAGACTGATAGGACCTAAGTTCCTACTAGAATCCTATATCGTTAGAGTTTTTGCACACCAATGATCTTACACTGAAATTGAAAGTAATAAGGAAACATTGTATTTCATATTAGACTAGAAATAGCTATAAAAGATAAAACATAAGCAATAGCTATGGATTACATCAAGAAATAGAGTGGACAATTCTAATCTTTTGGCATGCTCAATTTAAGGTTTGTTGTATACACTTAAAAACAGAAACAGTCATTTCCTCAATAATCCAATCTCACTTACAAGAACTTAGAACACTTTTTTAGAATAGAGTCTTAACTCTTAGAGAAAGATTTAAAGATGGATTCAAGGTTTATAAAAATAAAGAATTTGAGTGTGCAAAATCAAACTAAAATTGAAAATCAAATCAAATTAATATACTATAAAATAGTTATTGTCTTTTATATTATATGCGTTGATAGTGAGGTTGTGAAGTCCATTAACACTCACAACTGCTCAAAACCAAACATCTCTCATGCTCTGATCCATTAACACACACATGTCGTTTCACCATTTTCCTGAAATTTATCTTAATAAGACCAAATATGCAGCCAACGTAAATTAAGCTCTTTTAATTTAACAATTTTTTTTTAAATAAAATGATGATTTTATATACTCAATAACACCCAACTTCGTGATACTCAACTCACAAAAGCTACTAACACTATAAGTGGTCATTCTTAGGTAGCCTAAGGCATTATCATTTAATAATAGCATTTCTCCATAAACTAGGCCTAGCTTTCTATAGAAATATCTGCAGAAAGTCATTCTTTTTTTTTCTGTTGCATTGTGATAATCTTCTGTCACAATTTAACTAAAGAAATAGAAGGGCAACTTTATGTTTATTCACAATTGCTAAACATATCAAGTACACTAAATAATAATACCACTAACTTGGTATAACTCCATCACAACTGTCCTAGGCCATTATAATAGCAAAACACAATAATTCAGTATGCAATTAACAATATCTATTTCTGTTCCTAGTCTCAATTATCTTACTTCTAATGCTCTTTATCACTTAAATTATGCACTAAGTATTCTCTTAAAAATCAAATTTCTACAGTTAATGGCAGCAGCTTCAACGAGATTTACTAAACTAAGAGGAGTAGAAACCTGGCTTTTATATGCTTCAATTCATCAATCAAACTTCAAATTCTTACAAAATCTTCACTCATCAAAATTTCATATGCTTAAACGGATGTCTTCTTTGTTAATTATAAGCTTACTTATCTTGAAGAGAAAGAAAACAAGAGAAATGGAAGAGGAGGAAGAGAGAGAAAACAAGGGCTTTATAAGGGTATTTAGGGTTATGTATTTATTTTGAAAATTAAAAAATGTTAATGAAGACAATTGAACTAGCCAATTTTAACTCATTATTTTTTAATTTCAATTTAATGAAGAGAAAATATTAAAAAATTTTGCTAGGATACTAAATGTACTTGAAAATTAAAAAATATTAGCGATGACTATTATCCTAGCTAATCTTAACTTATTATTTTGTAATCTTAGTTTAATGAAAAGAAATAATTTAAAAATTTTGCTAGGACTAGTGTCCTAATAAAATGTATTTATTTTAAAAAATTAAAAAATGTTAGCAAGAATAATTGTCCTAGTTAATTTTAACTCATGATTTTGTAATTTTAGTTTAATGAAAAGAAATAATTTAAATGTTTTGTTAGGACTAGCTAAATATATTTATTTTAAAAATTAAAAAATATTAGTGAGGACAATTGTCCTAGCTAATATTTATCCTTTTTTTTGTAATTATAGTTTAATGAATAAAAATTATTTATATTAAAAAGAAAAAATATTAGCTCAGATAAATGTTTTCGCTAATTTTATCTCCTTATTTTTTTAATTTGAGTGCAATGGAGATAAATTATTTAAACTTTTTACTAGGATATTTATTTTAAAAAGAAAAAATATTAGCGAGTATATGTCTTAGCTAATTTTATCTCTCTTTTTTTTTGTGATTTTAGTAGCTAATTTATCTCTTTTTTTGTGTTTTTACTGTAATGAAAAGATAAATTTTTTTTTTTAGAACACTGTATTTATCTACAATCAAAAAGTATTAGCAGGGATATTTGTCATAACTAATTTTATCTCATTTATTTTGTAATTTAGTGTAATGAAAAGAAATCATTTTAAAATTTTGTATTTATCTTAAAAATAAAAGTTAACGAGGATATATGTCCTAACTAATTTTAATTTATTTATTTTTATAATTTTAGGATAATAAAAAGAAATTATTTAAAATCTTTATTAGGATTAATGTTTGTAGTGAGGGTCCTCCCTGATCATAGATTTTCTTGTAGTGAAATGGATAAATTATAATCCATTGTCTTTTATGTCAGCCAAACATGTAGTCCTCGCAGCGAGGACCACACAAATCCCTTTTGATTTTTCCTTTTTTTTAACTTTTTTTAATGTTGTGTTCATTTCTTTTATGTCTTTTTTAATATAATATTTATT
>CANXYI010967399.1:0-11273 GCA_948208565.1 Hura crepitans | reverse complement strand
TAGTAGTATATTATTAATAATCAAGTATTCACATTACGTGGTGTCTTACATCACATCCTGTACTTCATTTATTTTTAGAAACATATTATAGTAGTCCAACTTAATGCTTTACAACATCATTACAAGAGTTCACATCATGTTTGTAATTTAATTTATGTTCAACTTATGATAGTTATCACTATCATTACATGTTACTACTTTATGCTCAATTTCATCACAAAGCATTCTAATTATTCCCTCATCATCTTATTTACACTTTCTTAATTTATCATACATTTACTTCATTAAATGCATCATAAAATTCATGCAATTTCTCATGCATATTCACACCAATTCATGTCAATTCCATATTATTTAGGCCAAATTTATAGTGTAAATGCATTGGTATAAAATGGTGATAAAGTCTTACTTTGAAAACATTTCATTTTACAAAAACATATAACAAAAGTATTGTTGGTACAAAGGAGTTATGGTCATGAGGCTTAAAATGACTGGTAGCTTGTTTAGAGGTCATGGTCATGAGTCCATAAGAGTCAAGGCCATGAGGTCGTATTTTTCTAGAAATAGGTTTCTTATGTTTGAGGGAGTCATAGTTGTGCGCCTAAAGGGTCACGATCGTGAGGCCCTCGAAATTGATGAATCCAACTTAGCTTTTCTCTATTTTTAATAGTTAAACACCTAATTTTTTTATCCAAATCAAGCCAAAAACTCTTTTAAATTATTCTTACACATAAGGCATATAGTATCTATTAATAATTCTAATTTAATTGCATTAAAATACATATAAACATCATTAATTTCAATCAAATCTTCCAAAATTTGGCTTAGAACCCTAGACTATCAAATCATGCACCAAAAATAAATTCGAAATTAGTTTAGGTACATATTATTTGTAATGATTCAACATGAAGTGGAGGCAAAATCAACCTTTAATCATAGCTTGTCCCATCCCAGCTTCTTCCTTTTCTCTTTCTTCAATCTAATGAAATCCATAACAAAACATACCAAGGCATACAAATAATACATAAGAGGTAGAAAATTGCAAAGGGAATTTACTAGATGATAGTTTGATTGAGTTACCTTAATTATTGTGCGTGATTCTAGTCTAAATCTATTATCTATAACTTTTGAGAGAAAGGAGAAGGAGAATAAATGTTTCTTTTCCTTTCTTTATAGTGCAAAATTTTCACGTATATATACCTTAGATGGGTGGCCATGATTGGTCTCTTAAAAGCTTTCCAATGGCCTTATGACACCCCTTACTCGACTTGCTCACCGGATCTGAATGAGAGATAGTGCACTATCAATATTCAAACATACTTTATTAAAAATCTATATATATTAAAAACCTTTTCAATATATACTTAACATAACAACTTAAAGGTTAAACTATTTAGGAAATCATCATTTCAAAAATTTGGTAGCATAATGGCTATACCAGTGACACTATTCCCATTGTGAATAGTGACCTGTACAGAAGAACACTTTGATAAACTTAAACATTATATCACAAAATCACCATGATCCTTTTAATCATCCATGACATACATAACATCTATCCTAACTTAGAGAATATACATATCAAACATTATCCATAACACACAGACACAGACAAATATATACATCCATATAACTATTTTAAAGAGTTATAAACACTTCAATACAATTCTAGTGCCATATCTCTTATACAAACATATGAGTGCCTATAATTATGATACATCACATAACTTATACAAAAGATAATACCAAAAGAACAAGCTTTTTTTTATCTATATGTTGAGCTTGAGGCTTTACTTCCAATTTTGCCAAAAATACATTATGATTAATACTTTCATCCTGTCATATTAGTGTAATATGAGTTTAAAAAATACTGTTCATATCCTGAGAAATACTATTCATAACCCCGAGATTCTCAAATGTTACATTTTTTTCCCTCTTGAAAGAATTTGTCCTTAAAATTGCCTAGTTTAAATAGCTATAGATATTGCTCTCTCATTTGAGCTTTGCTTTCTTAGTTGCTTCTTTGATGTTCTGATGTCTCCATAACACCTTTACCAAAGGCACTATCTTATTCCATAACTCTTTCACTTCTTAGGCCAAAATCCTTACTGGCTTTTCTTTGTATGATAAATCTAGTTGTATCTCAACTTCCTCAACTAATAACACATGTGTTGGGTTTGCTTTATACCTCTTCAGTATCGACACATAGAAACACATTGTGAATCTTCTGAAGCTCTAAAGGCAAAGTTAGCCTGTAAGCTACTAGTCCCACACATTCAGTTATCTTGTATGAGCTAATAAATATCGGACTCAACTTGCCCTTCTTGCCAAATTGAAGTACTTTCTTCCATGGTGATACCATAAAAAAAACATTATCACCAACTTCATATTCTATATTTCTCCACTTTAGGTCTGCATAGGACTTCTATCTGTCCAATGCAGCCTTTAATCTATCTCTTTTGATCTTGACTTTTTCTTTTGCATCTTTAATTAAATCTAGTCCCATCAACTTATTCTCACTTAGCTTGCTTTAACAAAGAGGTGTTCTGCACTTCCTCCTATATACAGCTTTATAAGGTGCCATACCTAAACTTGCTTAGTGACTACTTTTGTAAGTAAACTCTGCTAAGGAGAGGTAGTAGTCCCAACTCCTCTTAAACTCTATAGCATAACTTCTTAACATATATTCAAGCACTTATCAAACATATGTTTCCATCATTAGCATCATAAGCAAATTGATCTCAAAGCCAAAAATGTATATAAATTACTCGAATGACTCTTTTTGACTGTCTATCTATCTGAAGATGAAATGTTGTGCTAAAGCTAAGTTGAGTGCCTAAGGCATTGTGTAGCTTCTTTAAGAACCTTGATGTGAACCTCAGGTTTTAATCATATATGATTGAGGACAACGCTTTATGTAATATAATAATCTCATTTATATATATATCTGTATAAACTTCTTAAGAGAATAATACATCCTCACTAGTATGAAGTGCGCAGTCTTGGTCAATCTATTAACAACTAACCATACTGAATCATACTTGTTTCTGGTTATATGTAGCTTGACCACAAAATTCATAGATACTTTTTCCCACTTCTATTTTGGTATTGCTATAGGATGAAGCAACCTAGAAGGAACTTAATGCTTTGCCTTAACTTGCTGATAAGTAAGACATTTTATCACAAACTTTGCCACCTCTCTTTTTATATCGTGCCACCAATACAAAGGTTTCAAGTCCTGGTACATCTTAGTGCTACCAAGATGTATAACATAAGGTGCTTTATGAGCTTCATGTAATATCTACTTTGCATCTTCCACATCTAGTACACACAGTTAATCTCGATAGTATAGGCATCCATTATTCTTAATCTTATACTATGGGAACTTCCCTTCTTGGATGGAACCCATAATCTTTATAAATTTACCATCCTCTTTTTATGCATCCTTCACTTGTTGAAAAAGACTTAGTTTCACTTGCAACTCAGCCAATAAAGCTCTATCATCCATGAGCTTTAATCTAACATTCATAACCCTCATAGTTAATATGAACTTCCTACTCAAAGCATCAGTTACCACATTGGCCTTGCCTGATGGTAGTCAATAAGGTAGTCATAATCCTTAATTAACTTTATTCACCTGTGCTATCTCAGTTTCAACTCCTTTTAGGTAAGAACATATTTCAGGCTCTTGTGGCCTATTACACAGCATTTCTCTCTATAGAGATAATGCCTCTATATCTTTAGAGCAAAAATTATAGCTGCAAGCTTTAAATCATGTGTTGGGTAATTCTTCTCATGATACTTCAATTGCTTAGAAGCATATACAACAACTTTGCCTTCCTATATCAACACATATCTTAACCCATTCAAGGATGCATCACTATACATAATGAAGTCTGTCCCAAACTCTAGTTGTGTAAGGATTGAAGTTTTTATCAATATAGCCTTCAACTTGTCAAAGCTTCCCTGACATCTTTCATCTTGTATAAATTGAGCATTCTTACACAGTAGGCATGCCATAGGTGTTGTAAACATAAAAAAGCCCTTGAAAAATCACCTATAATAACCAGTTAAACCCAAGAAACTTCTAATCTCTATCACATTCCTAGGTGGCTTCCATTCCATGATTGCTTTTATCTTGTAAGGATCCACTCTGATACTCTTTGTAGAAGCTATGTGCCCCAAAAAATGACACCTTATCGAACCATAACTCACACTTGCTTAACTTAGCATATAACTTCTCATCCCTTAATGTCTACATAATAATTCTAAGATGTTGCTCATGACCCTCTTTGTTCTTAGAGTAAAGCACGATGACCAGGTAAGGTCTAAAGATTCTATTCATTAGATCTATGAAGGCTATTGGAGAATTGGCAAGCTTAAATGGCATTACCAAAAACTTATAGTGCATATATTTGGTCCTAAAAGCTATCTTAGCCACATCTGCTTCCTTAACCCTCAACTGATAATACCTTGATCTTAAGTTAATCATAGAGAAGACACCTGCTCCTCTAAGATAGTCAAATAGATCATCGATGTGTGGTAATAGATACTTGTTCTTGATGGTTACCTTGTTTAGCTATCTGTAATCCACATACAGTCTCAAGGATCCATCTTTTTTTTTAATAAACAAAATTAGTGCTTCTTAAGGAATACACTTGGTCTTCTTACAATTGGATCTTTAGCTCCTTTAACTTTATAGGAGCCATCTTGTAAGTAGCTATGGATACTAGTGTTGTACTAGGTAAAACCTCTATTCCAAACTTAAGCTTTCTTGTTGGTGGTAAACTTAGCAACTCATATGGAAAAACATCTATAAACTTAGACACCACTAGAATTTTTCTTGCATCTAGTTCGTCCTTCCTTGTATCATACATATGTGCCAAATAAGTCATACAACCCTTTCTTATCATCCTTCTAACTATCACTACTAATATAACATTGGATAAGAAGTTCATTCTTTCACCCATAATTGTGATCTCCAACCCATTTGCCATCTAGAGAGAAATCCTCTTCTTTCTACAATCCACCATTGCATGATGCTTAGACAACTAATCCATGCCTAAGATCAGATCAAACTCATCAAATGGCAATTCAATGAGATCTATAGAAAACTCATGTATTTGGACTACTAAAGGATCTTTATATTTTGTTCACTATGACATATTGGCCTATAGGGTTACTAACCATGACATCTCTATCCAACAACTCAGATTCTAACCCCTTAGTTTTATGCCCGTGTTGTGCATATGTATGAATGTGTAGAGCCTAAATTAATAAAAGCTAATGCATGTAGATTAAAGAAATAAAATGTACTCGCAATAACTTTAAAAGAGTCTACTTTTTCTATGGCTCTAATAACATACTGTTTAGTAGGAGCTCTGAGCTCTGATCTCTTCACTATCTCTGACTGGCCACAACTTTGTCTCTTTTATCCCCTTTCTAGCTTTTTGTAACAACTAGTGAAGAAGCCTACAACTATGTAGACATGATAAACTTTTTAAGATAATACTTCTGGTAGTGGTTTTTAAAGCTACACCCATAGCATGCTCACGAAATGGTTTTGTAGCAAATGCCCTTATGCTTTTTGCTAGAGTGCTCACATTTAACTACTAGTGCACTCCTAACAGTAGATATTGGTGCACTGGAGGTTGGTGCATGTTGTTTGAATTTGGCCTAGGAAACCTATCCAGACTTATGTGACTGACTTTGTCTTTGCTGTTGCTATTATCTAGATTGGTCTCCCCTTAAACGTTTTCTCTAAATAGGGAGCCAAACTAGCTTGTCCCTTTCCAAATAACATTTTCTTTTAGAAGCTCTCTCGCTTCTTCTTTTGTATCTCTTTTAGTGTATTAGAGGCTGCCACTAAAGTAGAGAAATCTTTTATCTTCATTGCAGCCACATAGAGTTTGATGTCATGAATCAGCCCTTTTTCGAATCTCTTGCATTAGTCTGCCTCTATTGAAACCACCTCTTTTGTATATCTATTGAGCTTTGTAAATTTCTTCTCATATTCTAGTATAGTCTGATGCTTCTACTTTGGATTAATAAACTTCTATTTCTTCTTGTCTAAATTATTCTCAATAATGTACTTCTTCCTAAACTTTTCTAAGAAAAACTCTCATGTCAGATCTTCAAGTGCTTTGTGTTCGATGATGCTCTCCCACCATCTAAAAGCTTCCTTTTATAGCAAAAAGGTCGCACATATAACATTTTCTTTTAGAGTACACCTTAGTTGTTGAAGGATCCTGATCGTCCTTTCCAATCAATATTTTAAGGTGGCAAAATTATCCAACTTTATGCCTATAAAATCCACTGGCCTTATCTTTTTAGCCCTTTCTAAGTATGACTTCTGTAGGGCCTATGGAGGTTGTGGCTGCACTGGTGGTAAAGGTAAAGCAGTAGCTATGGTAGCTTGTCTCAACAACTCTACCATCTGCTGAAGCAAAGCTGATTGTGCTTGTACAGCTTGCCTAGCGGCATTAGGTGCAAATGTTTCTACCCTCGTAGGCTTATTATCTATAGTAGGTGCATGGCCTTTCACCTTTTCTCCAGCACCCTATGGCATTGAATCACTCATATTTAATCTATAGGAAAAAGAGCAACATATAAGCCTAGCAGTGTATACTTATGCGATATGTGATCTTAGATTTATGCACTCATATATAACTTTTATGTACCAAGGATTGCCTAAACTGGGCTTTAATATCACCAAATGTGATACCTCTTACCTAACTCACTTGTCTGATTTGAATGAAAGATGGTATACAATTGATATCTAAACATAATTTATTGAAAACCCATATAAAATAAAAACCTTTTCAACATATACTTAACATAACAACTTAAAGGTTAAACTATTTGAGAAATCATCGTGTCAAAAATCCAATCACATAATAGCTGTACTAATGATACTATTCCCACTGTGAATAGTAACTTGTATAAAAGAGCACTTTTATAGACTCAAACATCATATCACAAATCCACCATGATCCTTCTGATCATCCGTGACATACTCAACATCCATCCTAACTCAAAGAATATACACATCAGGCATCATCCATACAACTATTTTAAAGAGTTGCAAACACTTTGATACAATTCTAAGCCCACATCCTTTGTACAAACATATGAGTGCCTACAATCATGATACATCACATAACTTATATAAAAGACAACACCAAAAGTACAAACTTCTCTTGATCTACACTATTGAGTTAGAGGCCTCACTTCGAATTTTGCCCAAAATTATATTATGATTAATACTTCCATCCAATCACATTAGTTTAACCCGGCTCTCGAAAAACACTATTCACTTCTTGAAAAATCCTATTCATAACTTTAGGATTCTTGGGCACTACAGGTCCATTGCCTCCAAAGGCATAATATTAATCTTGGTCCTAATATTTTATTTTAATCTAGTTTTATCACCTTTTATGCATAGAAATTTCACTTTTAATTATCTAAAAACTTTATTTTTCTTTTTTTTTTATATGCAAAATTTTAGGATGTTACAATCATAACTTAAGAGGCTTTTTGTCATAGTTGTCATTATTTAGAGATAAAGTCATGAATTTCATTGGATGTTCCAAAAGCCTTCAATTTATCCTAAGATGCTCTGATATTTAAGCTGTAAAATGCCACTAATATGTTTTCTAATATAATATTGCTCCAATGAAATTAAATTCATCATAACAAGATAAAGCTCACATAAAAATCATGATTTGCAATGAAATAATTGTGAAAATGAAAGTTCAAATATTTTATATCTATAACTATGAGTTCATAGCCAAAAAAAAAGTTATATTTTAGTTAAATCACTATAATAATTATGAAATTTTTTTTCACAGTTATTACTACAACATTTTATATCTATATATATGATTTCATAGTCACAAAAAGTTATAATTAAATGGGATAATACAAATTGTTATCCTTGAACTTGGTAAAAATTTTTTTTTTTACACACTGCATCTTTTTTGAAGACATATAATATACTTAAAATTATTATCTTTCTAAACTTGACAAAAGAGCATCTATTACCCTTTTAAATGACATGTGATAGCAAGTAAGAATGTACATGTGTAAAAAAAATTTTGTGCAAAGTGGAGAATTCATACATTGAGCTTAATTAGATAATTATAATAGTTACAGAGATAATTTTTCATAGATATCACTGTAAAATTATATATCTATAACTACAAACATTTATACTCCAACTAAATCATTACAATAGTTATGAAAAATAATTTTCATAATTATATAGATTAAATTATTGAGTTACAAAATATTTTAATCATAGCAAATGTAAATATTTAGTTTTGATATCTAAATATTGTGGCAATAAATAATTTTTTTAAGTATTATTTTTTCAACTACAATGAATATATTGTAGCAAATTGAACTACTGAGCTATAAATATTTATTCTTTGTAGCAATATTAGTTCTTTTATTTTAATATTAGCTACAATACTTAAAAATCGTGACTAATATTAGTATATAGCTAAACAATAATTTACATATAATTAAAAACATTATTAAAATTTATAATCTCACATAAAAAAATTTAGTTAAATGCAAAGCTAATAATAGAATATATAAACTAATTAGTACTTATGCAAACCAACATAGAAAATATACAAATGGATATATATTATTGGTAACAAAAAAAAATTTAGTATTTAGTAATGAATCTAATAAATTTATAACTAAAATAATATTATCGTTGCTATAATTTTCTTTCATCTAAACAATTAATTAAATTTATTTAGCTACATATGTTTTAAATTTATAATTAAAGTATTATAATATTATATATATAGCACATATATTAATTTTTAACTATAGATTTTATCACGTATAACTAAAATAAAATATTGCTATATTTACTAACATAATATAACTAAAATTATTCATTATTTATTAAAAAATATTATTTTTGTAAAAAATATTTTAATTCAATTATGTAGTAATTTATATTGATACTTAGTTTTAAAGATCATAAATTATATAATTAACTTTTAGCTATAATTTTTTACTACAAAATATTTTATTATAAAAAAATAAATAGCTACAAAAATTAGTGTTTTTAGTCTGCACAAATTCTTTAACAGTAAATATTAAATGTCGTAATAGAAACTTTTTGCAAAGATTATGAGTTAAAATTAATAGTGTAGCATAGAGTAATCAATTTCAAATAATATTTTAAAAATTGGACAAGACAAAGAGATAGACATCATAATTGAATTGATTGGATTTAATTTTTTTAAATAAAATTATTTATAAAAGATTTAAAAATATAATGTGAATACTATATAAAAAAATAAAATATGTTAAAATTATTTATCATCAAATATCAATTTATAGACATTAATTTTAAATAATTTATTATCCTTAATAAAATTTTAATGCAACATAATAATAACAAGAGAATCAAAACTAAATATAAAAATATAAAGATATAAATTGAAAAACATCTAATTTTTATATTAAATCAGATTAGATTAATCTTCGAATTGTAATTAAATTTTGTCTGAAAATAAAAATATTGGTTTGAAAGTGTCAACGATGAAAAGTCAAAGTCAAACCTCCGGTCCTGAAAGGCTGCCCTGATTTTCTCCAAATTGCATGTCAATTTATATATTCTAAAATATCAAGTAGCCAAAGTCTACAGATATGGATATACAACACAAACACAAAGTCACGAGCTGATTATTCAATAAAAGAAGCGTGGCATTGATTTCTTTTAATCCATTTATACATTGAAAGCTATTTCGAAGAGCCTTGATCGTTTTTAATGTTGTTTTTCCTATTTTTAATTAATTGATTTCACATGAGAATATTTTTTATATAATAATTTTATTACACACACGTGTTAAGATGGAATAACTCTTTTAATTTATAATTTTTAAATCTGATTGAGATTGTGTGACAATTTGAAATATTTGAAAATAATCTTATCATATGATTAAATAAATTACACGCAAAAATAAAGCCATGCATAAAAAAATCAATTCGAAATTCTTTAACAAAAAAGAGTTCTTAATTGATAATTTCCATTTCTATATGTTGTTGTCATGTATTTGCTTGTGAATATTAAATTAAAATTAATGAATGTGAAGTATTTCTTTGACAAAAAACAGGAGGGTTTACTCGTCCTCTATAAATAGCATATACATTTCATGTTAATAAAAGCATACGATTGAGATTGAAAATGAAGATTTCAACACAAACATTATTATTTTCAGTGTCTTTATTTGTATTTTTAGCAGAAACATCTTCAAATCCAGTTCTTGATAACTTCTTACAATGCCTACCTAATCATATTCAGCACTCCATACCAATACAAAATGCCATTTACACCCCAAACAATTCATCTTTCGAATCTGTCCTCGAAGCTTACATAAAGAACCGCAGATTCTTAACACCTAATACCACCAAACCAGTTGCTATTGTAACAGCTCTGCAGGAGTCTCATATCCAAGCGACCATTAACTGTGCAAAGGAACATGGCTTCCAACTCAGAATCCGAAGCGGCGGCCATGATTTCGAAGGTCTTTCTTATACGTCCAACACACCCTTCATTGTTCTCGACATGTTTAATCTCCGATCTATTGAAATAGATCTTGCTTCTGAAACTGCGTGGGTCCAATCTGGAGCAATTCTTGGTGAACTTTACTACGAAATTTGGAAGAAAAGTAAAGACCATGGCTTTCCTGCTGGAGTTTGCCTTTCACTTGGAGTTGGGGGTCACTTTAGTGGAGGTGGGTATGGGACTATGATGAGAAAGTATGGCCTTTCTGTGGATAATATCGTTGATGCCCAAATAGTGGACTTGAATGGTAACATCTATGACAGAAAATCCATGGGAGAGGATCTCTTTTGGGCAATTAGAGGAGGCGGTGGAGCTAGTTTTGGTGTAATCCTTTCATGGAAAATCAAACTGGTCCAAGTCCCGGCAAAAGTGACCGTATTCAGAGTGAGAAGAACTTTAGAAGAAGGTGCAACAGATCTTTTTTATAAATGGCAACAAGTCTCTACTGAAATAGATAAAGAACTGTTCATTAGAGCACAACCAGAGATTCAAAATCCAAGAAATGAGACTGAAAAGAAGACCGTTCGAATCAGTTTCATCGGTGAATTCTTAGGACAAAAAGACAAGCTTTTTACATTGATGAAAAAGAAATTTCCTGAACTGGGTTTGAAGCCAGAAGACTCTGAAGAAATGAGTTGGATTGAATCTGCTATGTATTGGGATAACATTCCCACTGGCA
>CANXYI010967249.1:0-10247 GCA_948208565.1 Hura crepitans | reverse complement strand
TAGAAAATAATAATGACCTACAAGAATTAGGCAGAAATGTTGCCATTCGCACTTTGGGGTTACAAGATAACTGTTAGAACATTAACAAATGCCATACCTTACTCACTGGTATGTGGAATGGAAGTCATGCTATTAATAAAAATAGAGGTCCTTTTATTAAGAGTAGTCTTAGAAGCAAAAGTACCAAAAACTGAATGGTTGAAAGCTAGATATGTACAGTTGGTATTAGTTGATTAGAAATGGATGAAAGCTTTGTCTCATATGCCACTGTATCAAAAAAAGCTTGCTAGGGCCTACAATAAGAAAGTCAAGCTAATCCATTCGAGAAGGCGATCTTGTCTTAAAACAAACCAGGTTTTTACTAATAAACCTCAAAGGGAAGTTTAAGCCCAATTGATAATGCCTGTATATGGTGAAGAAAGTACTTAGGCATAGGGGCATCAAAATTTCGTATTTGGAAGGCAACGAGTTTTTAGAACCTATGAACATAAATAGACTGAAGAAACATTTTTGTTAAGAAAAAGTGAGCCCGTTAAGTTGTAAACCCTAAAGGGGCTACTTAGGCAAAAATTAGGACACCCTAATAAGGCAAAAGCCTAGAATAAGGCACTTCATGCAAAAGTTAGGGGCACAGAGAGAAAACGTTTAATCAAAAAAACCTACAAAGGCTAGTTGATAATGGTAGTATTACCAAAGGGTAATTAATATATTTACTATGCTTAAGTAGGTTGGTCCTAAAGTAATTAATGTTAGAAATGCTTAGTCATGATCACTAGTGTGCAAATTACCTTATAGCAAAAAACATCCTACAAATAATTGAACTCTAAAAAGTCTAAATACAAGTTTTCTTTCCAGATGTAAAGGATGTATCTTCATTTCTTCTCTATAATATAAGTGTGCTATTGTCTCTTGATGTACTAGTAATTTAATCTTTGTAATGGTCATCCATGCTTTTATTGTTAGCTTTTTTATCAAGCATGTTCTTTAGCATAGAACGATGTTTCCACAAGTTAGGATAAGAACACAGAAAATGTCATGTCAAGTATCCACCTTAAAAGCCTAATTCTGGAGGGATCCGTTGCTTTAAACCAAATTGCCTCTAAATTTGATGAGGGATATAAAAGGTTGCATGCCTTAATTTGACTAATGGAGCGCAGCTCTAATGATAAGACAAAAAAAAGTGAGAAATCTTTTACCAAGGACACATCCATCGAATTTCAGTAATCCAACCAAGCTATGGAGTCCATATTTCTTTTGTACTAAATTTCCTCTCAAGTATTCTCTCACAATGATGATTTGGAGTGTATCTGATCCAAACCCTTTTAAGGGGCATAATAAGCAGCTTCAATTTTTTTTTGTAGCTATATTTATAAAAGAGAGAGAGAGAGAGAGAGAGTCATTAGGTTGGAAAATATAAAAAAGACCACCTAAGCAAAAGTTAGGCAAATCTGTTAGTGTGAAAACCCTCACGAGCACACTAGGCAAAAAAAAGAAAGAAAGAAAGAAAGAAAAAAAGAAAAAGAAGCTATAGGGAAAACCCAAAATGAGCTCTTTAAGTGGAAAAGAAATGAACTTATAAAAGTAGAGGGCTTCTAGCCATAAAGTTGATGTCACCCTTCTTTAAAGCATCTAATCCCTGAATGGTCTCAGCAATGATAATGCCAAAAGAATTATTCCCAGATCAAACTTTGATCAACACTTAGATTATTTTATAGTCACAATGCCTATCTTTATAAGTGACCAATAACAAGTCACCAAAAATGCATAATATAATGCATTTTGCCTATTCCACCGAAGTTGGCAAAAATTAATCAGTAAGATTAAGAACCATCTGCAGAGAAATGGGACTTACACCTAGAATGACCTTCTGAACCACTGAAGGTGAGATCCCCAAGGCAAGCATAATGTCCAAAGGGTAATAATTATCAAAAGAAGGAAGTACGATGGGGGTATCTAAAGGGATGTCAAAATTTTAAATAGCAGCAAACTCCTCGAGTGTAGGAGTAATCTTTTGATGATTGAAGTTAAAAATATGAAAGATGAGGTCCTAATAGTGAAGAACAACATGAAGAAAATTAAGGTCTATCTTTAGCTTCTTTAAAAATCTGATGGTAGAAAAGGGAGCAAGAATAAAGGAATCCCAAATGGCTCTTGAATCCAGAATCTTGGACAATTGATGGGTGAAAGGGGGATTCATGCGAGATGTGATGAAAATGTTTAAAGGAGAAGCATTTATAAGCACCTAAAGAATACAACCCCTAACATGACAAGGATATAAGACAAGGCATGCTAGAGAGTCTGTATAGACTATGAAAGGAATAGCTCAAAGTCAAAGTCCACACGGACTTAATCAAGTAACATCAACACCTCCTAAAGTCCGCACGAATTTTAACTTAGATGGCTTCATGTTTCCACGGACTATATATCATATAGATCGACACCTAGTCTATACGGACTACATTAGCTAGAAAATCTAGTTTGCACAAATTCATTTGGATGAATTTCTTTACATAGTCTTAAGGGAAAGATGTTTTTGTAAAATTTCTTTGTAAATTATTTATACTTATTTATGTGTAGAAAGCTTAATCAAATTATATATAAAGAAAAATGTATATGTTGTAGCAATTGTTTTGAACACACACACACACACACACACATATATACACATACACACACACACAAACAAACAAGGTTTATTAATAAAAAAGTAGTGCCATAGGTAGGGGAGCCAACTTCTCATCCCTTTTCCTCCTTACTCTCTGTGTCCTTATCATCAAAAGAAAGAACTAACTTTTTAATAATCTTTAGGGCTCGTAGCTTTCTTTGTCATACTCAAAGCAATGCCACTCTCCTGGCCAGTTTGTTCTGCAAAGAGGATGAGAGATCAATACCTATCATGCATTTAAGCATTCCATGCATACCATGCATATATACATAATTAATGGTTATAGGAAAAACTTATCGTAAAGACACAAGTCCTATTAACCATTGCTCCTAAAAGCCTCCACCACGTAAGTAGTCTTCTCGACAAGAGCTCTTTTAACCTGTCAAAATCTAGGCAATAGTGTTATAAACAATAGGGTCAATGAACTGACAAAACCAAAAGGCTATGAAAGTAATACCAAGGTAGTATCTGCAAGCTCAAAAGCACGAGCCAACTGTCTTTGATCCTAAAATGCATTAAAGTCAACTCCCCATCTGCACCATAACACATGTAGCTTAATTCAGGCACGTCAGTGAGAGTACTAATAATCTTGCTAGGCACCGGGTCAAACTAAGCAACTGGAGTAGGCATAGCCAAAGCTTGACATCAAGGAGTGCGCATAAGAGTAGGCGAGAACTTAGAGCCCTTAGAGCTAGAGGTAGTCCTTATCCTTTTTCTAGAGGAAGAAGGCTTGATCTTTGGGGCAGGAGTAGAAGCCTTAAAAGTAAATGAAGTTAGAAATGACACTTAAGAAATCATGGCAAAAAGGAGAAGTATACCTAAAAAGCAGGGATAGAAATATAAGGCTCTCGACTTAGCAAATGACCAAATGGCTAGGAGGGGTATTTCTCCCTATCAGTTTTTATTAAGATATCTCTAGGGATCCTAGTAGTCATCCCCTATATAGACCATAGGTTATTATTGTGTGTCCCAAATAACATTAAGTCAGGAGGACTCTGAGAAACATGACAAGCATTAGGCCCTGTGTGCCAGCTCAGCAAATGCTTTCCTAGGAACTAGGAATAAGCCTCAGGGGTGGTCAACAATATCCTGTAGAAGGATAACTCTCGAATAGAGCACAGAAACTCGACCTTCTCCTCTAGAGGGAAAACCCACCATCCCAAATTGATCTAAAAGGGAAACAGGTAGCACTTATTCAAGAATTAGCAAATCTAACCATACCAATATGTTTATATGTGTAGGATTACTCATGTCAAACCAAGCTGAAGAGTTGAGATGCTGACGATGTTGTAGCAAAAAAGACACATTCTAAGGCCCTGAAGTTAGCTTAACCTATGTCTCTATCACTGGATAGCAACGAGGAATATCCAACTCACAAAGGCAAGGAAATAGATAAAGTTCATATGCTTAAACACATGAAAAGTGAGGTGCAAAATTAGATTTGAAAGATCACAGAAAATAAGAAGGAATATCAGGATAGATTACTCATCAAGATGCCAGACACAATACCCTGAACAAATCGATGGCTCTTCTTGGTGTGCGTAGCCATGTCCAAACTTTTGAACAACTAATTGAGGGAAGAACAACATAAGTTCCAAGAGCTAATACCCTCGATCCTCTCTAGTGCAAGGAGGAAGCTCCAACTAACATTGGCATTGACGAGTAGGGTAGTGCCTAACAAGTATAAAATGAAGCAATGCATATATAGATCGAGCTCAAGATGACTAGATAGAGCTCTATCCATCCACCTCTCACATAAATCTCTCCTAAAACAGCTTTAGGGGCGAATCCTAATATATTTCTCACTTTCTAGAGTCCAAGAGAGGAGTAACAATAGTAGGCATCAAAGGCAATGACCCTCATAGCATAGGGAACTTCAGTGATAAAAGCCCAATTAAAAGGAGTTTTCATAAACTCCATAAATTGCATATAGAAGGTATAAGTAGTATCCATTCACCTATCTCAAAGGGTTCGAAGAGCTTGCAAGTCCCGATAGAAGTCTCCTCCCACTTAATGGTCCATAAATGTCTGGAATCCAGTCAGTTTCACCCGATCCTTAACCAAAACAGGCATAATAGGATACCATTATTAAGTTTTAAACAAAAGACCTCTACATTTAAGGCATGTCTACAGTAAAAGGATAACACAGGTAAGTATACACCAAAAAAGAACTTAAAATAACAAAATAACTTTAGGACACAACCTAGTCTATATGGACTTAAACCATTAAGTAAGGAGTCTGCACGGACTAGGAATAGACAAAGCCAAAACATGTGTCTGCACGGGCCAAGTATAGCTAAGATCTGTACAGACCTATATTAGTGCACATAGAAGCTCATAATTTAGCAAAAAACATAAAAGGAAAATTGACACAATTACACTCACAAGTCTATACGGACTTAAAATTACACACATTTGAAGTCCATATAGACTAAAACAAAAATGAATAGAAGTTCACACGAATCTTAATACCTTAACCACCTAATGTCTGCATGAACTTATCAAACCAGAGATAATATGTAGGGAAAAAAAGATGGGAGAACACAACAAACTATAAATAAGAACAAAAGAGAACCTAAAAGTAACATATGAATACACCTTTGAGCATGCGTAATGGGTGAGATTGGCCAAGATTGGCATCAAGTCACCATAGTGCACCCTATTCACTGGAGCGGTGTTTTATGGATGGTTTATAGTCATAGTGGGTAGAAAACCCTTGAAGATAGGCATAGAGATGGCCACTATCAGAGTAGGAGTAGGGGGAAACACTAGAGACAATAAAACCAATGTCATCGGTGCCTCCTCAGTCGATAAAGGCTAATTAGATGAAGAAGAGGAGGTTTAAGAAGCTATAAAAGCAGTTTTTTAGAGAGAAACTAAGATAAAAATGCAAAGAAACATGACCCAAAGAAAGAAACCAAAGTGAGAGAAGTGAAGAAGGAGAGGGAAGGTCGACCATTTTAAAACTATCGACAAAGTCCGCACGAACTTAATTTTGCTTGTTTGCATGGACATATCCCACGAGGCCTCTCTCACAGACCTAACATCTACATAGACACTAGTTACATACTTACTTCTTCCTAATCATGTCTGCACGGACTTAATTCATCCATAAGCCAATTTAACATACTGTGTCTACATGGACGTAGTTTGTCTAAGGTACTCGGGAACATGACTTTAAAAGAGTCTAGAAATGATAAAGCCAATATTAAAAGAAATAATAAGTGATAATTTTCATCCAAACACAACGTTACACGTAAAATTTGCATATTAAAAGCTATTCCGATCATATTTGGTCAATTGATCTTCATTTATTTTTTTCAATTGAAAAACCAATTCTAAATTAGCACTTTTCACCAACATATTTTCGATTCATATTTGATATTCAGTCAATTTATTTTATTCAGTTCTTCAACTAATAAAATAAATTCAACCTCCATTTATTAAAAATTAAAATTGGTTAATCTATTTTCATTTAATTTTTAATTAATAAAGTAGATTTAGCTCTAAGTTCAACTAAACTTCATTAATATATCTATTTTCTCTTCATTATGAAAATATTTGCATAATCAAAAGATGTGTCATTTGACTTAGAGCAAAAAAGGGTAAAAAAGTTCAATCTATTCAGTTTTTTCTAACTAATAGGTTTAGCCTTTTGTTTCAAATTGTTCTGAATTATTTTCAGCACTTCCCATAATAAAATTTCCAATAAATTCAGGTTAAAAGCTAATTTTTTACTAAAAGATGAGAAAAACCTACTTTTAATGTTATCATATTTAACAATAGTGTTTTAGCATAATCCAACTTAAAGAGGATAAAATGATTATGGAAGATATGAAAACACTCTAGTTAATTTTGATGTCTTGATTTATCTTAACCTAAGATAAAATATAGAAGAATCAGCTTTCAAATCAATTTCATCTAAACCATGATATGGGAGTTTAGTTGCCTTGAACATCAAATTACCTTTTCAATTCGCATTTGTCTAATAATTTAGCTTTGAAAGTCAATTATCAGAAGTATAATGTAACGCTTATAAGTCGAGGCTCTGTGAACAGTACCTCTGAGGCTTAAAAAGTATGCCCGAAGTGTCGGGTCACCTTTACGAGGCCTGAGGTGGGGTGTACTATGATGAAACTTTAAGGGGCTTGAAATTTATGAAAATGGCTTAATTTAAAGATTTAGCAAAACCAATACATTATTTTAGGCTATAATCTAATAGGTTGTAAGCTCAGATGGATTTAGGCTAAGAATGACCTAAGACGTGCCCAGACAGAACTAAAAATACCATACTCCGAAGGTTAAAAATTCCCCTGAGTCCATTGGTGAAGGAATTTTTAAATTCCGAGGTTGTTTGCAACTTTTCCTTAATTTTAGATTTTGCACATAAATCAAGGTAGTTGTTTAACTGTCCCATCGATGGAATTTGGCTATGAAATTTTATGAGCCTCTAAATGGCACCAATTGAGAATTTTAATATAAATGCATTGATTTTTAGAGGTTTGAGTGATTTTTAAAATTTCTTTGAAGTTTCTACTGAAATTGAGCATTTTTAGGGCATTCGTGTGACATGTGTCCCCACTTAGGCCACCTCAGCCACTATAAAAGCCATGGGGTGACACCTAGATGTCTACTTGGTATTGCCACCCCACCACCCACCTATTTTCTCCTTTCTTTCCCGATGCCACTACCACCTCCATTCCACCATTTTCATGGCTTCTCAAGCCTAAAATTGTCATCAATTGCCACTAAAAATTCCATTGACAAGTTTTAAATTGATCTTTAAAGGGTTTAGAGGCCATAGAAATCTATAGAACTCAAGAAAATTCAGGAAGTTCACAAGTGTACATAAAAGGTGCTTGAAAACCAACTTTGTTTGTGTAAGTGTTTCCTCCCTTTTTAATTTATTTCCTAGAGGATTCTACCATTCTAAGAATGCCTATAATCTTAGATTTTCATTTGGGGACTTATAGAATTTTCTATGGATTTTCTAAGGGGACGAGGCATGAATGGAAGAAAGAAGAAAAGTCAAAAGGCAACAAGGTAATTCACAAGCTTGAAGTGTAGGATAAGCATTGCTTGTTAGAGAGGTGTGTAAATTTAAAGTATTGGAAGCATGTAATCTAGATTTCATGAGCAATTAGTGTAGAAATCTTGTATTAAAGTCATGGTTAAGGTGGTTAGTGTAGGTAAAATGATGTGTTATGCCTATATTGATGTTAATTTCATGCTTTATACATGAATTATGTGATGAATTGGTGGAGGAAATGAAGAAATGGTTAAGATCTTCTTTTAGCCAAAAGCTTATGTGTGTGTGTGCGCACGCGTTAAGTTTATGGCATGAATTAGGTGAGGAGGTGATAGTTTCTAATGTGTTTGAGATGGAAATAGGTGAATTGTGCATGTATGTGGTGAAAAATGGGAGTGTTGCTATCAAACCTTAGTTGGCCGAGAGCTTGCCTTAGAGTGTAGGCTAGGTATATGGCAATTTAACATGGCATATTGTATGGGAATTGGCATGTTAGAAATAGTATTATGGGCATATGTGGTAAATTTGATGAAAAAGGCTTGTTTATGTGTGGGCTTGATATGGCTAAGGCATATGCAAGGCATGCCATGGCTTGGTTTGCATGATATTTGCATTGTGTGTGTGCAAGCATGCTTGAATGATGTTATTATATGTGTATGCGTGATTGAATGAGGAGAAAAGCATGATCATGGCCATTTTGGCTGAGAGGTATGTGAGATGAAATTGGCATGAAAAGTATTGTATGGCATGGTATATATGTGTGAGATTGGCAGAGCACATTTGGCATGAATTATGTAATGTACATTTGGCATGAGTTAGGTGAATAAACTTGAGTAATAAGATATGAAATGTACAGATATTGAGATGTCATTTAAGGTTGAGAAGGAGTTAAAAAGGAACTTAAAAATGGCTTAGAATGACATAGTGAAATTGACCTAAAAAATGGACTAAATTGGCATGTAAATGGCACCTTAACTTTGGGACATCTTGTAAGGTTTATGTGGAATAAATTGAAGCCTCTTTTAAGGATATTTGAGGTGTATAATTGAACTTGGCTTTAGGCCTATAAATATGTATGAAAATGGGTGAAAATGGTATGAAAAGGACTTGATTTGAGACCTAAAATGACATATGCAAAAATAAAAATGACCTATAACTATCTCGAGAAAATGACTTAGGGACATATATACTGAAATGTACCTTAAACATGGACATAATTAGGTTTAAAATAATGGCCTAGACTAGACTTAATGTGAACTTAATTATGCCTAAGAAAGTAACTTGAAATGGTTTAGAAAAATTGACCCGTAATTGCCCGACAAGACAAAAAATAACCTGTAACTGTCCAGGTCAAATTTTGACTGTCAAATGAAATTCATAACTATCTATTTTCCACTTTTAAACATTATAATATGATGATAGATAAATAAATAAATGGACATAAAATAATGTCAAATAGCCCATTAGTTAGACACCAACTAAATAGATTGACTGGTCAACTTAAGAATTAGCAGCTACTAGATGATTACTGTGATTTTTTGGATATTGGGAGGTATACAAACTGATCCCTGCTATTATTTAGAGGTGTTGATATTGATGATTATCTAGATATTGGGAGGTCTATGGATTGATCCTTGCTATCCACTGAAGTTCTTGCTGTGATTCTTGGATATTGAAAGGTTTACGGACAGATCCCTGCTATCCATAATATGATTAGTGGTTGAATTGTTTGAGATATTGGGAGGTCTATAGACTGATCCTTATTATCTCTTATCTAGTATTGAGAGGGTTCAAGTGAGCTAATCCCTATTATTATACCAGGCCAGTGTAGCAGTCGGGGTCTAAAATGTGGGCCACTGCATAGCTTTTCAGTTCCCTTTTGGTCCAATGTCGTAAGTGTAGTCTATCTAGTAAGGCCTATTA
Source organism: Hura crepitans (assembly GCA_948208565.1). Taxonomy (NCBI): domain Eukaryota; kingdom Viridiplantae; phylum Streptophyta; class Magnoliopsida; order Malpighiales; family Euphorbiaceae; genus Hura; species Hura crepitans. The sequence continues at coordinate 630 of CANXYI010967249.1, read as the reverse complement.
AATTAAATTGAATTGAATTGAATTAATATACATATTTAATTAATGGCAAGTTACTACATAGTTAATTTAATTGAACTTATTATAGTGGCATTTTGGTAATTATTGGGAATATATGGCATATCACATGAATTAACAGATACACCATCCACACACTGCATATTGATTGCCATATTGTTTATACATATGAACTATTGCATATAACATGTTTTAAATACCTTAAATTCACCATTGAGTTTATACTCAGCGTACTGGTATTTTGGTGCGCAACTTGCAAAGATAAGCAGTCTAGCCTCGATGATCGTGTAGTGTAGTAGCACAGTTTTTGAAGGGTATATAAGGTCTTTTTCTTTTGTTCTATTTAGCTAGCACTCATGTAAACATTGTAAGTTCTGGATTTAGCATGCTTAGAGGCTGCTTATATCTATATATATAAAGGATAGATGTGATGTATATAAACAGGTGATTTGTCTGAATGGCTTAGTTGATGATTTTTGTTAATTGTGGGTCTGTAGCCCTGTGTGTTTGTAATGTGTGCTAATGTTGATTGGGGGACCAGAAGGGTCCAGAGGGAGGTAAAATGATATTGTTATTTAAAAAAGGGCTTTTACAAGTGAAAAAGTTTTTAGCTTG
>CANXYI010967227.1:0-15350 GCA_948208565.1 Hura crepitans | reverse complement strand
TTTGTTCCTTGCATGAATTTAATCTGTGTATTGCATTTATAGCCTATTATTGCATTTGAGTGCCTACATATGACATGTTTTAATGCATTAAATTCACCACTTAGTTTTATACTTAGCGTACCAGTGTTTTGGTGCACAAGTTGCAAAAGTAAGCAGTCCAGCCTCGAAGATCGTGTAATATAACAACACAGACTATGAAGGGTACATAGTTGTCCTTTTTGTTCTGTTAGTCAGCACTCATGTAAACATTGTAAGTTATGGGTTTAATATGTTTAAAGACTGCTTGTGTTTGTATATATTAAAAGGATAGGTGTGATATATATAAATAGGTTGTCTATCTGAATGGCTTATTTTTATGGTTTTCAGATGATTGTAGGCCTGAGGCCCTGTGTCATTGTAATATGTTACTGATATATGATGAGTTACTAAGGGGACCAAAAGGGTCCAAGAGAAGGAGATAGGTTGATAATAATTATAGAAGTGCTTTAACAGGTGAAAAAAAAATCAAAATGTCACTCGGGTAACTGTTGTGCTACCCAATTTTTTTGTAACATGTAGAATGTCTATTAAATGGTTTTTTAGGCCTGTTATACCTCATATGAAATTTTTTTAAGTGATAGGATAAAAAGTTAAGCAATATCTAATAAAGTATTAAAATAGTCTATAAGTATTAAGGAGTTTAGACCTAAAGCAATTTCAAGATGGGTGACCTAGTAGGAAGTGCATCGCTTGTCGAGTTTCTTCAGGAGTCCGATAAGGGGTGTCACACTGCTTATCATCGTACTTGACTAAGATGTGCTCACATAACATGTTATATGATCTTAACTTATACTCTATGTTATTTAAAACATACTATTGAGTATGAACAATACATACAAATATGGGTTTCCAAAAAATTTTTAAAGCCGAGTTATATATTTAAAAATTAGGAATCCTCATGCCAAAATTTCGGCAGCATAATGGTTGTATGGGGCAGTATCCCAAATTTTGAATAGTAACCTGTAATCAAGAAAAACACTTCTATAATGTTTCACATACATTTCCTCAACTCCATGATCCTTTTAATCACTCCAATCATCATCAGCAACAATACACAGTCTTAACCTCAACAAGAGACATTAGTCAAGCATACATCAATTTAAAACATTTTAAAGTACAATTACCAAACCATTTACAAGTTATAAAATACAACATGCAATGGCTTTGGCCTAAGACTAATTACATCCAACATAAAAGTGCATTTTCTTACTATCTGTACATCTCATAATTTAATTACAGTAATAAAATATACCAAAAGAAATATTCTTCTCTTGCTTGTTTAGATGTCCCAAAGCTCGGGCTCAATTATTTTCCTTACTTACACATCACAAACAAATGATGCATTAAGTGAATTGCTTAGTGGTGTAATTGAAATAACTATTGCATGTAGCCATATATACATATCCATTATAATAATGTAAATTAGCATCAATCATAATTATAATAAATATAACATAATTCACACCATGTATATACACCATTTAATGTGAAGAATTTGACATGCTCACTAGCATCATGATATACAAAACACATAATATCACATTTACATACCACACATAAGCATAAATAATGTAATTATTATATTCTCATCAATATTCATCAATTACATAATTTAAATTGTGTAGTGTGTGTAAAAATAATAAGTTTACACTAATTAAATATATAAGATTATTTTTATAATGCCCATATTAATGAGAACATAAAACTTATGGATATCAAGATTATTATGGACAATAACCCATATTTTAGACCTAGACAGCTGCTACACCAGTGTAGACTCGTGTAGTGGCCCCACAGAACTTGAACGGTGGTTGAACCCATGTAAATATCCAAGATCATCAAATATAGGTTTTGGGTTAGACAATGAGTGGACCTATAACTAACATCAAGCACCAAAGTGCCTAGCAACTTCTAATCTATCCCTAGTTGACCAATCAACCTATCCATCTCTTAGTTGTTACTCATATGGGCTATCTTTATATTTTATTTTCCTTAATATCATACCTTAATTTAATTTACTCATTTTAACCTTAGAAATCAACTCAATTTAATCCATCAAGAATATTATGATATTTCTCCTTTTTATAGGTGATTATGCATAATTTCACATAGCTTAATCACTCACATATTTCATAATATGCTTACATGCACATTTTTGCATCAAAATGTTCATTTTCTCACTTGTAAGCACATCAAAACATGTTCAAATCACAATTTCATCATTTTTACTAAGCTATAGTCATGCTCCAATTTATTTGACCAATTCGGCCCAAAATAAATGTCAAGCACCAAATTCATATTTTCCTTTCAATTTCACATTTTCTTCTATTCTTCATACCTATAATTCCATAATCAACATATAACTCATGTAATACTCAACTCCATGCACATAAGATTGGTTTACCACTTTATCACCTTATACATTTAATTATTATTCTTGTTACACCATCTCATTATTCACATATTTATAAACATCCATAGGTCATCAAACATGCTCATTTATGTACATTACATGACCTATAACTCTATAAGTATCCAAATGGCCATTTGACCACAAGTCACATACACACACATATATGTACATTTGGTACAACACCATGCTACTCAATTATATCTCCAAATTTATAATATATAAACCATCATTAAATGACATTACATAGTGAATTACACATATACCTCATAATACACACACATTTACACATAAGGCCATTCAGCCACCTTATCAACTCACACATTAATACCATTTCTTTCATCTTACATTATGCATTAATATCTCATTTATCCCATAATCATTATTTAAATGTCAATTATTCATAAACACGATGGATTATTATTTATACATACACTTACACAATTACATACAACATAATTAACTTAAGGCATGTATTAAATACACTAGTTAGTTTGATTACACTTACTTAGCATGCTCAAAATACTCCACAAAGCCTGAATAAACCTTTGTTTTGCCCTTATTATGAATACTCTCCGATTTGATTACTACCCATTTCAAACTCGATTTAGAAAATTTTGTATAAATTCATATGATATCCAAAAATTACAAATGACCACATTTTTTTAACTCTTAGGCACTATAGAATAAGGGAAAAATATCATTTTTTGGAAATTCTTACCCGAATGAAAAAATGATACTATTCACCCAACATTTTTAAGTGATTTTCTTTAATTTTCTTTAGTATTTTCGCTTAATTATGCATCTAGAGGCTATGGAGAGGGTGTGTATTTAGTGGAGCATGGAGAATGGTAGCTTAAAGGAGGAAGAATGGCTCAAAAATGGAGAATTTCTCCTTAGGTAGTCAACAGCATGAAAGAGAGGAGAGAGAGAGGAGAGTCGTTTTAAGAGTTTGACCAAAATTATTTAATTTTGACCATATATATAGTATTTAGAAAAATTACTTTTTCATGCATTCTTTATTTTTTTTCTCTCCTATTATTAACCCCCTTTATTCTTATCTAGCCATTAAAAATTAAATTAATTATGGCCCCCCATGCTTTAAAATAAGAGTTCAAAAAACAAAAGAAATCAAATTAAAATGTCATTTTTTAGTCTCTCAAAATTCAAAAAAATACTTCTCTACCTCTAAAAATTCTTATTCCAATGCCATTAGGCTTATTAGAATTTTTGAGTATCAAGTTATATAAGTTTCAAAATTTTCTGAGCAACTTTGAAAATAATTTACGGTTCAGCTTTGCCTTGGTCACTATTCATAAGACACTATCGTAAAACTTTCTTAGCATTTTTAACCAATCAAATGACTTTTGATTGATTTCAAACTTTGCCTAAAATTATTTTATGACTAGTACTTTCATCTAGTAGCTTCAATATATCTCGGGTCTCGAGAATACTATTCATCCCAAGAAAGTACTATTCATAAAAATTGAGATTTTTGGGTCGTTACATTACTTTCCCTCTTAAAATAAATGACATCCTTAACATTACCTAGTTTTTATAAATGAGTATATTATAGTTGCATTTGTGCTTCGGACTCCTATGTTAATTCTTCCATTCCATGATTCTTCCAGGCAACCTTCACTAACAATATTATCTTATTTCTCAAATCTTTGACCTTTCTGGCCAGGATTCTACTAGATTATTCATTATATGCCATATTTGGTCTCACCTTAACCTCTCCTACTAATAAGACATTTGTTGAATCTGATTTATACCTTCTAAGCATAGAGATGTGGAAAACATCATAGATCTAATGGAGTTCAGGTGGTAGTGCTAGTCTGTAGGCTACTGGCCCTACATATTCTATCACTTCATATGGCCCTAAAAACCTCAAACTTAGCTTTCTTTTCTTGCCAAAATGTAACACCTTCCAAGGTGAAACCTTGAGAATTACCTTATCCCCCATTTCAAACCCACATCTTTCCTTTTAAGATCAGCATAGGACTTCTATCTATCTGAAGCTAACTTCAATATGTCCCTGATGATCTTCACTTTCTCTTCTGCATCTTTGATCACATTTGGTCCCATGAGCTTAGCTTCACTGAGGTTATTCTAACATACTAGTGCTTTGTACTTTCTTCCATATAGCACCTCATAAGGATCCATTCCTAGACTTGTTTGATGACTGTTATTGTAAGCGAACTCTGTTAATGATAGATAACAATCCCAGCTACCTTTGAACTCAATAGCATAACTTCTCAACATATCTTCAAACACCTGTTAAAGATACTTCATCAAAAGCATAACATCATATATATCTATCTTAACATCAATCACTCAATTATCATAAGATTTCCTAAATGACTCTTTTTGATTATCCGTCAGTCTATGGATGAAATGCCATGTTGTAACTTAATCAAGTACCCAAGGCATTGTGAAGTTTCTTCCAAAACCTCAAAGTAAATTATGGGTCCTAATTTGATATGATTAAAAATGATACTCTATACAACTTTACTATCTCATCTATATATAATTCTACATGTTTTTCTATGGAATAGTCCATCTTTACTAGTATAAAATAAGCTATCTTAGTAAGACAATCCACCACAACCCATACTGAGTCATGCTTATTTTTTGTCATATACAACCGACTTTGTCCCATTTCCATTTTGGAATTGCTATAGGATGTAGCAAACTAGATGGAACCTAATGTTCTACCTTCACCTATTGACAAGTGAAGCATCTAGTCACAAATTTTGATACATCTCTCTTCATACTAGGCCACCAATATGACAACTTCAAATCCTGATACATCTTCATGCTACCAGGATGCGTAACATAAGAAGCATTGTGTGCCTCCTATAAAATCTATTTCTTCAACTCTACAATATCTAAAACACAAATTCTATCATGGTAATACAAATAGCCATCATTCTTCATTTCATACTCAGTGGGCTTCCCCTCTTGAATGGCACTTATCACACTCATCAACCTATGATCATCATTCTGACCATTTTTAACTTGTTGCAATAGTCTTGGATTGACTTGCATTTCTACCAACAAAGCATTATTAGACATAAATTGAGTGTTGACATTCATGTTTGCCATGAATTTTCCGCTCAAAGCATCAGCCACTCATTAGCTTTACCAAGGTGATAATCAATCATATAATCATAATCTTTTATTAGCTCTATCCATTGTCTCTATCTCAAGTTCAACTCTTATGATCTGTGTATATGTAACACTTCTCAGCATAAAAATAATGTCTCCATATCTTTAATGCAAAAACTATTGCTGCAAAGCTCCAAGTCATGAGTAGGGTAGTTCTTTTTATGTGGCTTTACTATCTAGAAGCATAGGCAACTACCTTACCTTCTTGCATCAAAACATAACCCAACCTATTATATGAAGCATCACTATAGATGATGAAGTCCTTCCTAAAAATTAGTTAACCTAAAATCAAAGCTTCAATCAATATTGCCTTAACTTGTCAAAACTCACTTGATGTTTATCATCCCATATGAACTTGACATCATTCCTTAATAGACGATTTATAGATGCTACTATCAAAGAAAAACCCTTGACAAACTGTCTATAGTACCTAGCTAATCCAAGGAAACTCCTAATCTCTATGGAGTTCCTTGGTAGCTTCCATTTCTTAACAGCTTTTATTTTACTAGGATTAACCTAAATCCCTTCTATAGAAGCAATGTGCCCTAGAAAAGATACCTCATTGAGCCAAAACTCACTTCAGTTTAGCATATAGCTTCTCTTCCCTCAAAACCTATAGAACTATTCTCAGGTGTTATTTATGCTCTTCTCTATTCTTAGAATACACCGAAATGTCATCAATGAAAATAACAATGAACTAACCTAGATACTCTCTAAAGATTTTATTCAATAGATCTATAAAAAGCTATTAGAGCATCGGTAAAACCAAAATGGCATTACCAAAAATTCATAGTGGCCATATCTTGTTCTGAATACTGTCTTTGCCATATCAGACTCTTTCACTCTCAATTGATAGTAGCCAAATCTTAGATCAATCTTGGATAACACTCTTACACCCTTAAGCTGATAAAAAAGGTCATCAATTTATGGCAACAAATACTTATTCATAATGGTCACTTTATTTAGCTGGCTGTAATTTACATATAACCGAAGAGTACTATCCTTCTTCTTTACAAATATCACTAATGCTCCTCAAGGTGAAACACTAAGCCTAATGAATCCCTTATCTAATAACTCTTGAAGATAGATCTTCAACTCCTTCAGCTCTATTGGAGATATTTTGTAAGGGGCTATCGATACTAGAGTAATGCCAGGTACTACTTTAATGTTAAATTTAAGTGCCTATTCTTGAGGCAAACTAGGCAACTCTTCTAGAAAAACATCTATATAATTAGATACTACTAGTATCCTACTTACATCTAGACTCTCATTCCTTGTGTCAAACACATGTGCAAGATAGGCCTAACAGCCCTTTCTCACCATCCGTCTAGCTATGATGACCAAGATAACATTATATCAAAAATATGTCCTTTTACCCACTATTGTAATCTTAGCCCCATCTTTAGCCTTATGTGTTAACCTTTTCAACTTGCAATCTACCATTGCTTGATACTTGGATAGCCAATCCACACCTAATATTAGATCAAACTTTTCAAATGGTAGCTCAATGAGATCAACTAAAAATTGGTGTCATTGTACTATTAAGGGACACTTCTTGTAAACCTTATTTATAATGACATGTTAACCTAAGGGATTGTTAACCAAAATCTCTAGGTCCATAAGTTCTTACTCTAACCCCCAGTCTTGTGCTTATGATACAAACATATAAATGTGTAGACCCTAAATCAATCAATGCTAAAATGGGTGAGTCGAAGAGATAAAATGTACGAGCTATGACATCTGGCTCATTAACCTCCTCACATGCGCTAATAGCATACTATTAGGCAGGAGCTCTATTCTCAATTTTAGACTCTGCTCTATCCCTCTAAACTCCCTCTGGCTTATATCCTCAGTGTTTTTTTTGGCCTCGGATGGAAACTTGTGCTGATCCATGTCTACCCTTAACTCTCTTAAGGTAGTCCTTGCAGTAATGATCTAGTGAACCACACTAAAGCATATCCCTAACTTCTTCCATCAATATTTCCCCTTGTGTTTCTTATGCCATGTTAGACACTAAGGAACTCACCACCTCTAGCTCTGGAACTAGGTGTATTAGTTGCCTATGACTGCTGACCAATCTTACCCTTATTCTGGTTTATTTAGGTTACTGACCTTATTTTTGTGATTTTTATGGTGCCCCATACTGATTACCTTAAAATCTCTTTCCTATCTACTGAGTGAAATTGGATGCTCTAGGACTAGAAGATCTATTTTTCTAATAGTATTCTTGTTTCTCCTTCTGCACTTTCTCTATCAAATGACATACTGACACCAACTGGTCTTTATCAAAACCATTTGAGACTTGATCTCTACATGTAATCCTTTCTCAAACTACTTACACTTATCAACCACTGTAGTGATAATGTTCTTAGCATAGCAGCTAAGCATGGAGAAGTCATTCTTACTCCCCATAAACTTTTACTCCTGCCTAAGGTCTATGAACTACTACCTATGGTCATCCAGATAGTCCTTAAGTATGTACTTCTTATAAAATTCCTCTGAGAAAAAGTCCTAAGTTGGCTCCTTTTATGTCTTGTATTTAGTCAAATCATCCCACCATTTTAAGGCTTTTTCTTGAAGTAAAGAAGTGGCACAAATCACTTTCTCAATAGGTGTACAATGCATCTACTTCATTATTTTCTCCATGCAGTCTAACCAATACTTAGTTGTCTTAAGATCTACCTTACCTTTCCCCTTGAAATCTTTAGCCCCTATTCTCTTAACTCTTTCTAGGTAAGTCTTTTAGAGAGCTAATAGAAGTTCTTGTAATTGTGGTGTGAGTGGTGGAGTAGCCACTATAACCTATCTTAATAGCTATAATATCTCTTATACAAAGGCTGGTGGACTCTAGGCTACTGATGAGACATGTCTAGTAGCACTCCTAAATATAGATGCCACTCTATCAGACTCTTGACCCATAAACATAGAAGCCAATCCTTCTTCTTCTTCTCATGGAGCACTCATCTTAACTATAGGCACAAGAACAATTGATAAGCCTCAGTATCATTAAATTATGCTATGTATAGACTTAACTCCTACAACACTCTTATATTGCATAAGAATGCCTAAATCAAAGCTCTAATACCACAAAATGTGACACCCCTTACTCAGTCCAATCGCCGGTCGATCATCATACCCTACTAAGGTGTGCTCACATAACATGTTATCTAACCTCAACTAATACTCTATATTATTCAAAACATTATATCCATTATGAACAACACATATAAATATGGGTTTTGAAAAAATTTTCAAAGCCGTGTTACATATTCAAAAATTAGGAATCCTTATGCCAAAATTTTAGTAGCATAATGGCTATATCGGGTACTATCCCAAATTTTAAATAGTAACATATAATCAAGAAAAACATTTCTATAATTTTTCACATACATTTCCTTAACTCCATGATCTTTCAGATTACTCCAATCATCATTAGCAACAACACACAGTCTCAACCTCAGGAAGAGACATCAGTCAAGCATACATCAATTTAAAACATTTTAAAGTGTGATATCAAAACTATTTACAATGTATAAAATACAACACATTATGGCTTAGACCCAAGACTAATTACATCTAACATAAGAGTGCATTTTCCTACTATCTATACACCTCATAATTTAATTACAGCAATAAAATATACCAAAAGAAATATTCTTCTCTTTCTTGTTTAGATGTCCTAAGGCTTAGGCTTAATTGTTCTCCTTACCTACACATCATAAACAAGCAATGCACTAAGTGAATTGCTTAGTGATATAATCGAAATAACTATTGCATATAGGCATATGTGCATATCTATTATAATAATGTATATTGGTATCAATCATAATTATAATAAATATAACATAATTCACACTATATTTGTGCACCATTTAATATAAAGAATTTAACATGCTCACTATCATCATGATATACAAAACACATAATATCACATTTACTTACCACCCATGAGCATAAATAATGCAATTATTATGTTCTCATCAATATTCATCATTTACATGATTTAAATTGTGTAATATCTATAAAAATAACAAGTTTATGCTAATTAAATGTATAAAATTTATTTTTATAATACCTCTATTAATGAGAACATAAAACTAATGGATATTGAGATCATCATGTGTAGTGGCCTACATTTTAGACTTGAACGGCTACTGCACCAGTGTAGACCCATGTAGTGGCCCCGTGGGACCTGAACAATAGATGCATCTATGTAGAAACCCAAGATCATCAAATACAAGTTTTGGGTCAGACTATGAATGGACCTATAACCAACATCAAGCACCAATATGCCTAACAACTGCTATCTATCCCTAGTTGATAGTCAACCTATCCATCTCTAAGTTGTTACTCATACGGGTTATCTTTATATTTTATTTTCTTCAATATCATACCTTAATTTAATTTACTCATTTTAATCTTGGAAATCAACACAATTTGATCCATCAAAAATATTATGTTATTTCCCCTTTTGTAGGTGATTAAACATAATTTCACATGGCTTAATCACTCACATATTTCATGATATGCTTACATGCACTTTTTTGCATTAAAATGTTCATTTTCTCACTTGTAAGTGCATACCATAAATTTCATGCTCATATTAAGGCTTATACATTCGTTTAGAGTAATTAGGCCATTTCGACCACTATGTAAACACTCACATTTCAAACTATGTTCAATTCACAATTTCATCACTTTACTAAGCTATAGTTATACTCTAATTTATTTAACCCATTCGGCCCAAAATAAATGTCAAGCACTAAATTCTTATTTTCTATTCCATTTCACATTCACTTCCACTCTTCATGCTTATAATTGCATAATCAACATATAACTCATACAATACTCAATTCCATGCATTTCTTGCACATAAGATAGGTTTACCACTTTATCACCTCATACATGTAATTATTATTCTTATTACACCATCTCATTATTCACATATTTATAAACATTCATAGGTTATCAAACATACTCATTTATGTACATTACATGACCTATAACTCTATAAGTATCTAAATGGCCATTCAGCCATAAGTCACATACATACATATATATGTACATTTGGTACAATACCATACTACATAATTATATCTCTAAATTCATAATCTATAAACCATCATTAAATGACATTACATAGCGAATTACACATATACCTCACAATACACACACAAGGCCATTTGGCCACCTTATCGACTCATATATTAATAACATTTCTTTCATCTTACATCATGCATTAATATCTCATTTATCCTATAATCATTATTTAAATGTTAGTTATACATAAACATGATGGATTATTATTTATACATACACTTACACATTTACATACAACATAATTAATGTAGGGAATGCATTAAATACACTAGTTCAGTCGATTACACTTACTTAGCTCACTCAAAACACTACATAAAGCTAACTAAACCTTTATTTTACCCTTATCACAAAAATCTTCTCTGATTTGATAACTGCCTATTACAAACTTGATTTAGAAAAATTTGTTTAAATTCATACTATATCCAAAAATTTCAAATAACCATATTTTTCAACTCTTAGGCACCTATTGGATAAGGGAAAAATATCAATTTTTTAAATTCTTACCTGAACAAAAATAATAGCACTATTCACCTAACCCATTTTTAGGCGATTTCCTCTAATTTTCTTTGATATTTCTACTAAATTATGCATCTAAAAACTATAGAGAGGGTGTATATTTAGTGAAATATGGAGAATGGTAGTTTAAAGGAGGAAGAATGGCTCAAAAATAGATAATTACTCGAGCAGCTGACAGTATAGAAGAGAGGAGAGTGGGAGGAGAGTTGTTTTGAGAGTTTGACTAAGATTATTTAATTTTGACCATATATATAGTATTTGGAAAAATTACTTTTTAATGCATTCTTTATTTTTTTTCTCTCCTATTATTGACCCACTTTTATTCTTATTTGGCCATTAAAAAATAAATTAATTATGGCCTCAGATGCTTTAAAATTTGGAGTTCAAAAAAGAAAAGAAACTGAATTAAATGTTATTTTTAAGTCTCCCAATATTCAAATAAAATACTTCACGACCTATAAAAATTTCAATTTCAATGCCATTAGGCTTGTTAGAATTTTTTAGTATCAACTTATATAAGTTTTAGAATTTTTTTAGCAACTTTGAAAATAATTTACAGTTCAATTTTGCTTTGGTCACTATTCATAAGACAATACCGTAAAAACTTTTTTAGCATTTTTAACCAATCAAACAACTTTTAATTGATTTCAAACTTTGCCTAAAGCTATTTTATGACTAATACTTTCATCCAGGAGCTTTAGTGTATCCTAGGTATCGAGAACACTATTCATCTCGAAAAGTACTATTCATAAAAACTGAGATTTTTGGGTCGTTACATGTATGGCAGTCTAATTTTAATTCCAACAAAACTAAATTTTTTGAGTTTTGCTCAGTTTGACATGAGAAGTTCATAACCTAATACAAAAATATTTAGAAGGAAATTTTAGAATAAGAATTGGGATGTTTAAAGATCAAGAAATAAATTATAAAATTTAAAGAATAAAATTATAGAGGGAAAATAAAGGTATAATTGAAATATATAAAAGAAGAAGGAATAAGGCACATTTTTGCCTAAAAATATCTTTTGCAACTTAAAATGGGAGCCACACATTTAAAAAAAAGAAAGAAAATAAGAATAAGAAAAGGAAGAAATGAGAAGCCGAAAGAGAAAAGAGAGAGGGAGAGAACTCAAAATGAGAAAAGAGAAAAAAAAGGGTTAGCGATAAATGATGGAAAGAAAAGATAATAGAAAAATGAGAGAAAATGAAAAGAAGAAGAACAAAAAAAGATGAGGGGAGGAATTCAAAAGAGGAAAAGGAGGTGATAAAAGGGAGGTAATGCAAAAAAGAAAGGTTATGAAAGAGCAATACAGTGATGGAAAGATAGATAAATAAGAACAAGAATATAAAATGGGAAAGAAAAAGAGCAAGAACTAGGTTGGTACTACCAGGGTCAAATTTGGTAGTGGGGATATCACTACAGTAGCTGCTAAAATAGTCCACTAAAGTGATGGGCTATAGAGAGATTTGGCTATTGAGATATGTTTAGGATAAAACAAAAAAACTTGTTGTATTTAGAGAGAGTAGTTGTCAGTGTGATAATAAGGAGAAGTAGTGGTTTCTAGTGATGGCAAGTAAAGGTAATTCTTTGTTCTCCTAGTTTCTTTTTGGTATTATAGCTACTGATTATGGTAAGCATAAGTAAATAGAAGGTTTATTTGGGTTTTAGTTGAGTTATGTTAAGGGATTTTGAGGGATATGAAAGTATTAAAAGGAATCAAAATCAGAAGGAAATAGGAAGGAAAAGCTAAAGAAGCAAGTATATCTAAGTTTACTATGTTACAATTTTAATTGCATGCATATTTTGGTACTTAAAAGAATGAAATAGATTTATAGATGTATGTGTGTATATGTGACGGTCAACAGATGTTAGTGAGTAATGCCATGGCAAATATCTTTCAATTTGAAATAAGTTTGTATTATTGATGCCTTGTGTAATGACTACTAAAATCCTATTGGTAGCTTGTTATGTTTTCTAATGTTTACTAAACTAGGAAGCTATTGTTCTAAGTTATAGTATTGATAAAATTAACTTATTTTATTAATCATTTCTAATTCTTGAAAGTTATATTGATTAGTGGTAATTCAAATCTAAATGCAAAACATATGTTAATTTACTATTAGTTGAGGATATGTTGTATTAATATAGAGTAATGAACTAAAAATCCATTTTTGTAAGATATCTTATTTGAGTTTCATGTCTAGTTTTATATATAAAAGAAATAATCATAGAGGTTTGAGATAGTTACAGTCAATGTTTTATTTTGATATTAGCATAAGTATATTAAGTGGAAATGGGTATGATTATATGGTAAAAACCTAGATTTTGCTTTTGTACACATCTTGTAAGGTTTTGATGATTGGTATGCTTAAGTGAAAGATGTAAGCTATCATATATAGACATCGTACATGTAAAATAAGAATATGAATAACTAAATGATACATGGATGTGCTAATGCCTATATACATACCTAAAATCTATAATATGTCATGTATAACTCCCAATAATAAGGTATTTAAATTATGAATGAGGCTATTATGGTAGGAAGGTATAACGTAACTAAAGATGGAGCTTGGACAATATATGGTTCTTGTCTTTTCTTTTCATTGAATGTTCTTATGAAATTAACATAAGAATAAAGAAATATCACAAGATTCATAAATAGGTATAGAATTATAATAGGTGATTCCTATAATACATGTAATGATAAGTGTTAAAATGGTAAGTGTATTCAATTAAATATGTCAATCATGTGTGTTACATCAATTAAAAGGCTTATGTGATGTGTAATAAATGCATATGGGTATGGTTTTTAGCATGTAAATGAGTTAGTTTACATATTGATGTTATTTAAATAATGATATATGTGTTTAATAGAGGAATTGAGACTATTGTGTATGGAATGTGTCTTGGCTGAAATATGTTAAGAGTAGTTATGTTTGTGTGTGATAATGAAGTTAACCATATTAATTGATTTTAAGCTTAAGTATAAGTTAAATAAGATTTATATGCAAGGTTGGTATATATAACATGAAAGTCATACAAAAGTGACTTAAAGCATGAAATGTACAAATAATAAATGATGACATGTTTATGGCCGAGTTGGTAAAAGTTGAGCTTTGGTTTTATAAATGTGTCATGTTCTTATTATTATGCCTTATAAGATAGTAATGATTTAAAGAAACATGTATTGGTGTCAACTTATATTTATAAGTGAAATTGTGATGTGAATATGAATATAATGTTCTTTCGATCAAATGTCATATGATTTGATTGCCGTTAAGGCAAGATAAATTTTATGGCATTATTGCGGTGATGGCTAAATGGATTAGCAAATGCGTATGTAGATCATTAATGACTAAAATAGGCATATTCATACAATATTGCTTCATAATGATAATACGGGATATGAATGCTATGAAACTCAAGTATTGATATCTATGATGATGCTATAGGCATGTCCAAATTTGTGTTAAATGATATGTTAGTGATAAAGTGGATGATCATATCTATATGTAAGACATATTGAATAAAGAGGAGTTGGTTATAAGAATGTTTCATGCCATAATGTTCTTATTGTGGCCAAATTGATTAAAATGAGAGAGGTAGGTGCTTTAGACATTCACCAACTATATTTATGATATGATTATGATATCTATGATCTAAGAATAGCCTTAATTCCATAAGGAATGCAATATGCTTATGATAATGTTTATTACACATAAAAGATGAATATACTTCATGTGATTATCAATGTGCTCATAATGCATGAATGGTAACATAATGGATTTAATATAACAAAGAGCTTTAGTTAACCCATGAGGTTATGTGTTAACCAAATGACAAGTAGAAGTCACTTTAAACTACTTTAGAAAGGTGAAACATAATTAATCATGGTGATGACCCATACAATTAGACAACCTAGATTGGATAGGTTAGCTAGTCAACTAGGGATAGATAATAGTTGCTTGAGTACTTTGCTACCCCTAAGCTACTGTAGCATCCGTATAAGTCCTATAAGGCCACTACACACATCTAGGCAAGTACAGTAGCCATATAGGTCCTATAGGACCACTACACACATCTAGGCTAGTACAATAATCGAATAGGTCTA
>CANXYI010967156.1:0-10429 GCA_948208565.1 Hura crepitans | reverse complement strand
AGAGTTCACTATGCTTAGTAGATATGCTAAGGACACTATCATGATAGAGGTAGACAAGTGAAAGAGAATTGAGAAGGGTTTGCATGTTGATATTAAGTCTCAAGTGGTGCCAATACAGATAAAAGATTTCTCTTAGTTAGTATCAGTGTGCCATTCTATCGAGGAGGTATAGAAAGAGAAGAAGGAGTTCTACCGAAAGAAGAGGTCTACTAGTCAGGGAGCAACCAGTGTTGGTCTACAGTTAGGAAAAAAGTATAACAGTTTTTAGTCTAGTTATGCATAGTAGTCTCAGAAGCAAGGGCAAACACAAAAAAGCAGCAGAAAGTGATAAGAGTAAGGTTGGACAACAATAGTTTTAGGCTATTAGTACACCAGGATTTACAATTAAAAGCAATCAAGTTCCTCAGTGTCAAACTTGTTTCAAGAGGCATAAGGGAGAGTGTTGAAAGAACAAGTTAAGTGGTTGTTTTGGATATGGTTTGCAAGATCACATTCATAAGGATTGTCCAAAGGGACAAAGTGCTAGATAAAGATTAGCACCTATATATGGTAGAGGTTAGATGGAAGGTTGAGGAGAGAAAGCTGAGGGAGCTCAAAGGGACAGATCGGAGTCTAAAGCTAAGCATAGAGCTTATGCTTGACAGTATGCCATTAGAGCTCATGAGGATCCTAATGAACAAGATGTTATAGCTAGTAGTTTTCTCCTCTTTGACTCTCTTATTTTAGCTTTAATTGATCTAAGGTCTACACATTTGTATGTTTGTAGATCACGGGTATGAGATTGAGGGTAGGTTTTAGAATCACTTAACCTACAGATCATGGTTAATAACCTTATAGGACAACATGTGATAGTTAATCAAGTGTATAGAGATTGCGCTTTACAGTTACAAGATCATTAGTTTGTTGTTGATATGATAGAACTACCTTTTACTGATTTTGACTTGATATTGGACATGGATTAGTTGTCCAAATATCAAGCAATTTTTTATTACAATCATAAGAGTTTGATTCTCCATGCTAATGATGAGTCAAAAATCATAGTTGTTAGAGAGAGGATCAACTTCTTATCTAATGTAATATCTATAGTTACAACTTGGTGTATAATGAGGAAAGGTTGTTAGGAATATCTTGCCATTTATGTGATACCAAAATAAAAGACCCAAATGCTAGTAGCATACCAATGGTGGTTGAGTTTATTGATTGTTTTTCTAGAAAAATTATTGGGTTTGCTACTGGAAAGGGAACTTGAGTTTAGTATTGCAGTTCTACCTGGCACTACACCAGTATCTTTAGAGTTGTATAGGATGGTGCTTGCTAAATTAAAGGAGTTAAAGGTGCAATTGTAAGAGTTGTTAGCCAAAGACTTTATCCGACTATGGGGAGCACTGATTTTATTTGTTAAGAAGAATGATGGTTCACTTTGGTTAAGTGTGGACTATTGACAGTTGAATAAAGTAACCATCAAGAACAAGTATCCTCTACCATAGATTGATGGTTTGTTTGATCAACTTAAAGGAGCTGGAGTGTTCTCTAAGATAGATTTGAGATCTGAGTACTACTAGTTGAGAGTGGGAGAATCGAATGGGAAAACTACTTTCAGAATGAGCTATGGTCTTTTTAAGTTCTTGGTAATACCATTTAGGCTTACCAATGCTCACGTAGCATTCATGGAGCTCCTAAATAGAGTCTTTATACCTTATCTAGGCTAGTTTGTAGCACTTTTCATAGAATACATTTTGGTCTACTCAAAGAATAAGGAAGAGCATAGACATCATTTGAGAATAGTTTCTGCAGATTCTAAGAGAAGAAAAACTCTATGCCAAGCTCAGTAAATATGAGTTTTGGTTGAGTGAAGTAACTTTCATAGGACATATAGCATTAGTTGATGGTAATCGAGTTGATCCATCCAAGATTAAGGTAGTGATGGAGTGGAAGCCACCTAGGAACACCACAGAGATTAGGATTTTCCTAGGGTTGGCAAGTTATTAAAAATGGATTGTTAAGGGGTTTTTATTAATAGTAACCCTTACGACGCAATTATTAAGGAAAGATGTTAAGTTCATCTAAGATGACAAATGTCAAGAAAGTTTTGACAAGCTTAAGGTTATGTTAATAGAGGCTCTAATTCTTACACAATGAGTTTCAAGAAAGGACTTCACCATTTACAATGATACACCTCTCAATAATTTAGGGTGTGTTCTGATGTATAATGGCAAGGTTATTTCCTATGCTTCAACACAATTGAAACCATATAAGAAGAATTATGCTACTCACAATTTAGATTTTGCAACCATTATGTTTGCTATAAAAATCTAAAGACATTATCTTTTTTGAGAGAAATGTTATGTCTATATTGATCACAAGAGTCTTAAGTATCCTTTTACATAGAATGAGCTGAACTTGAGATAAAAGCAATGGATGGAATTGATTAAGGATTGTGACTGCTTGATTGATTATCATCCTAGAAAAGCTAACATGGTGGTAGATACACTTAGTAGGAAATTCATTATAATGCTTGTAAGCTAAGGTTTTGTGAACAGTACTTCTTAGGCCCGATGGATGTTCCTTGCTGTGCGGGGCATCATTTCGAGTCTAATGATTATCATATTGGTCATAAAACTTTGACAGGCATAAAAGTGGATAAAATGAATGAATTTAAAAATTTAACAGAACCAATAAATCATTTTGAGTCAAGAACTAGTGTATATAGAGATAAAATGGGTTGTGCTAGGATAGCTTCGAGATGTGCCCGAACGGACTCAAAAATATCATACACTGAACCTTAAAAATTCAAATGAGTATGATGGATAAGGAATTTTAATTTTCTAAGGTCGATAGATATTTTTTCTAAATATTTTATTTTGGCAAGTAAATAGTGTGAAAAAGTCCACTGTTGAATTTTGACTAGAAATTTTATATGGGCCTTAGTGACAATAAGTGAGGATTTTTAAAACTTAATTGAATATTTTTTGAGGTCCAGAGAATATTTTATGAATTTTTGAAGATTCAAATGGCATAGAGTGTGTAGCAACCCTAGCTCCTAGAAAAGTTTTGGGCTAAAATTTTGAGGGACCCTTAGTGAATTTAATCGAGGATTTTTGAAACTAGAATTATGATTTTTAGAGGTCTATGGAAATTATTTTGAATTTTCAAAGTTTAAAAGAAAATATAATTAATTTGGGTCATCCGATTAACAAGTGGCATGATCGTGGCCACACACCTTATAAGTGCATTACAAGGGATATGTGTGCATGGACATGGGATAAAAGGAATCCATCTTCTCCCATTTTTCCCTAAAAAGTCGATGCTATTAACCACTCCTCTCTCTTCAATTTTTGCTCATTTTCTCTCTCCTTCCATGCCAAAAACACACAAAAATTATATAGTTCTTGACATTTATGATTCACTGAAGCTAATCTAAGTGATAGAATTGGAAAAAAGATGTCTAGAAAGTGAGTTTTGAGCACTTGATGAATAGTGACAATTTGATGTAAATTCTCAATGGTTGGAACTTATTATGGAAATTTTGGATATGGTTGTTCAAGGTGGAGGAAGAAGAATTCAAAGGTTCTGGAGTGGCTTCAACATGTCTGGGAGCCCATTGTAAGTGAATTTAACTAAAACCTATCTTGTATGTTAGGGAAAATATGGAATTAAAGTTTAGGTATATGTATGGAAGTTGGGTTTGTATGGGTGTTCATGTGTGTGTGTATGTGAAATGCATGTTAGGAGGTGTAATTTGAGGAGATAAGATGTTATAGATGTGTATTAGATGTGGAAAAGATGTGTATGTATATGTTACACACATGTCTATGTATATATCATGTACGTCATGATATGACTATGTATGTATGGTATGAGTGCATGGGATGTATGATAGTAACATGATGTAGGACATGTGAGGGACATGGAATGACCAAGAAATGGTGTGGTTATATAAGAAGACTTAATAAGTTATGCAGTATGAATGGTGCATGTAGTATGGATGGGTGAGAACACATAATGTGATAGTTAGAGTTGTAAATGGTAGATGGAAGAATAAGGTTTTAATTAACAGATGTGGTTTAAGATTTAGGGTGAAATAATGAATTAATGTGCTAAGATAAATATAATGATGAATGGGGTAAGGTATTTTAAGATATAAGAGGTTGAGGAGACAGGGAAATAAAATAAAGTAATAGGTTGGTGAGAAAGGTGAACTAAATGAATAGTAACTCATATGTAACAATGGACCTATTACTATCTAAGAAATTTCGATGACCCATAACTATCCGAAAAATATGATCAAATGAAATAAAATAATATGTGTCTTTCTAGTTAGAACATAATTAGATTAAATATATGGTAGATTGGGAAGGCAATTAGTTAAGTCTAGCTGAACCAAAATGTGTTAAAGAGCTCATAAATTATTAAAAAGCTAAATGACTAAATTAAGAGACAAAGGAAGAAATTATTAATACACAATAATGTGGGGATAATGTTTTAAAAACTAATATATGGAAACTTGATAGACTTCAGGACATAAAAAAGAGATTATAACTAATAAAGATTTAAAGATTGGGAAACCTCATAAAGATTTACAGGGTAAACCTCATAAAAGATTCTGCAAAATGTATTGAACAAATTATCAAACTATATAGAGAATAAATATTATTAGAAAAATAGTAACAAAGGAAGTGAATTACTAAATCTAAGAACTAAGATTGCATCGTGATGCAAGAATTACAAAAAAATAAAATATATAGAATATAACCTAGTAGGACTCATGGAAATTATGTAAATTAGATATATATTGGCAATAGAGAAGAATAAAGATTAATTGTGAAAGAAGTTAAAAGACAATTATATGAAGTTAATAACCAAAGTGGAATTAAAGTGAGGGCATGACAACTTGATGAAACTAAAAAGATATTATATGAAATTTGGCTTATAAGTGAAACAAGGTGACCATGGAGGATGATACATTTTATTATGGATAAACTAAATAATGAATATAATGGCTTTGAGAGGTAATGGAAAGGGAATTTTTGGGATTGATGGTTATTTATGCACTAGATAGGTTGACCAGTCAACTAGGGATTAGCAGCTACTAGAGGTTGAGTATGTATAGATTTTAGCTTGTGTATGGCAGGTGCAGCTGCTGAGTATTACTTTGAGCCTGCATGCTCTACGTATTGGGAGGCCAATAGTTGATCCTTACTACCCATTTATGGATATTGGGAGGTCCTATGAGACTGATCCCTACTATCCACCTGATGTCCTACTTATGTTGATTGTATTGGGATATTAGGAGGTCCTATAGGGCTGATCCTTGCTATCCCCTTTTCAATATGGGGAGGTTCCTTGAAACTAATCTTTGCTATCGAGCGAAGGGTGTGTATAGACATCGAGGTCTATAATGTGGCCACAACACAACTTTATCTTTTGTCTGATTCTCGAACTGGGTTGGTGCAATAGCTGAGGTCTAAAATAGGGACCACTACACACTGTGATTCTAATTATCCAATGGTTAAGAGTTCTTCCTAAACCATGGGCATATGAAGAGATTAAGTAAAGAACTTGAATATACTTAAAAGACATTAAAAAGAACTGGGTGTTAAATTGTTGTGATTGAGATAAACTATGAGTAATGTCTTCAAACAAGAGATAACCTATAAAAAAAGAGATGGGATAATCCTATGTAATTTTAGTAAGACTTTTAAAGAAAGTAAAAGACTAAGGAAATGGTGACTAAATAAGAAGACGTGTATAAAGGAATAAGTATAGAGGGAGTATCTAATCCAAATGAAATAGATAGTAAATTATGCCTATATACATAATGAATAGAGCTAAGGAATTGAGATAAATCAGTGAATAGTAAAGAATAGATGGAAAAGCTATGCAAGGCATGTGATTTAAATATGGTAAGGATAGTTAGAATAAAAGAACATTAAGTGGTAATGAAATAGTAATTAATGATGAAACATCTTTTGAAACCTTAGGTTATGAGTTAGTTAAGGTATGGTGAACTAGTGAATAATTAAGCATAATTGAGAGCAGTAATAAAGGGATTAGAATTTATAAATAGATGAGAATTAAAGTGTCTTGTGTGTTTACATGTGACAGTGATACATGGTATGTTTGGTTAAATTCACCACTAAGTGTCTACTTAGCATATTAGGTGTCCAATGTGTAAGTGTTAAATCTAGATAATGTGATGCATACAACTAGCAGTGCAGCCAATGACTATCCAAGTATGATATTGTCTGATTAAATATGATGTTTAAGTAGATAGAGGCACTCATTCATGTATAGTGGGTACTGGGATAGTATGTTATCTATATAGTGAATATGTTGTCCTATTGCTAGCGAGAAATGAACTTTTAGCTATAATCACAACCTAAGCTGATATTTGACTATAAGATTAGGCATGTGAGTGTCATATGCCTGGTGGGTTTACCTCAGATCATAGGAATTAATAAATGAAATTTCTAGACAGAATAAGGGAAACCCAAGTAAAAGTTAAACAAAAGGCCCCTAGGGAAATCCAAAGATGGGTGACCTCATGGGAAGTAGCACACTTTACCTATTTTATTTAAGAATAGGCAAGGGGTGTTATATTTATGGTAGCCTTGAATGTCATATTACAACTTATGGGTGATAATGCCTTGTTAACTAAAATGAAAGTTAAGCCCAGTTTGCTACAACAAGTCCAGAAGTGTTAATGGGATAATTATAGATTAATAAGTGTGATAAGTGCTATCCAATAGTGAAAGCCAATAAAGTATGAGATTAAAGGAGATAGCAATTTGTACTATCATGATAGAATCTATGTACCATATGTAAAAGAGTTAAAGAAGTAGATTCTGCAAGAAGCTCATAATGCTCCTTATGTTATACATCCTAGTAGCACTAAAATGTATCATGAATTGAAGCTTTCTTACGAGTACCAAGGCATAAAAAGGGATGTGTCAAACTATATGACTAAATGCCTTATTTGTCAGTAGGTAATGGTAGAGCATTAGGTACCATGTAGGTTGTGCTTCATGCCCTAGCAATACCAAAATGGAAATGGGATAGAATCATGATGGATTTCATGATTAGGCTACATATGATGAGGAGTAAATGTTAATCAGTTTGCATTGTTATGGACTATTTGATCAAGACTACTCATTTTAAGGATTATGACTGCTTGATTGATTATCATCCTAGAAAAACTAATGTGGTGGTAGATATACTTAGTATAAAATTCATGGTAGCCTTGAATGTCAGATTACAACTTGCGGGTGATAATGCCTTATTAGTTGAAATAAAAGTTAAGCCCAATTTGCTACAACAAGTTCTAGATCATTAGTGGGATAATTGAAGATTAATGAGTGTGATAAGTGTTATCCAAAAGCAAAAGACAATAGAGTATGAGGTTAAAGGAGATAACTATTTGTACTATCATGATAGAATCTATGTACTAGATGTAGAAAAGTTAAAGAAGTAGATTATGTAAGAAGCTCATAATGCTCCTTATGTTATACATCCTGGTAGAACTAAAATATATCAGGAATTAAAGCTTTCTTACTAGTAGCTAGGCATAAAGAGGGATGTGTCAGACTATATGACCAAGTGCTTTATTTGTCAGTAGGTAATGGAAGAGCATTAAGTTCCATCTAGGTTGCTTCGTCCCCTAGCAATACCAAAATGGAAATGGGACATAATCATGATGGATTTTGTGATTGGGTTACATATGATGAGGAGTAGATGTGATTTAGTTTGTGTGGTTATAGATCATTTGACCAAGACTACTCATTTCATACTAGGGAGATTAGATTACTACTTAGAAAAACTAGCAGAGCTCTATGTGGATCAAATAGTTAGGTTACATGGGTTGCCATCTTTGATTATATTAGATTAAGATCTAAGGTTTACCTTAAGGTTTTAGAAGAAACTTCATAATGCCTTGAGTAACCTACTGAGCTTCAGTACAACATTCCATCCACGGACTGATAGACAATCAGTGAGGGTCATTCAGGTCCTTAAGGATATGTTATAGAGTTCTGCATAGGAGTTCAAAGGAAGCTAAGACTGGTATTTGTCCTTAGCTAAGTTCAGCTATAATAATAGTCATCAAGTGAGTCAATGTATTGCTCCTTATGAGGCTTTGTATGGAAGAAAGTGCAAAACAACTGTGTTGGAATAAGCTCAGTGAAATTAAGCTCATGAGGCTAGATTTAATACATGATATGAAAGAAAAGGTAAAGAACATCAAAGAGTGGTTAATGGTAGCTTCTAATAGATAAAAGTCCTATACAGATCTAAATAGAAAAGAGGTGGAATATGAAGTGGGAGACAAGGTATTTCTCAAGGTTTCACCTTGGAAGAAGGTTTTATGATTTGGGAAGAAAGGAAAGTTAAGTCTTAGGTTTACTGAATCATATGAGATTATAGAACATGTAAGGCTAGTAGCCTATAGAATAGCTTTGCCTCTAAAACTTTAATAGATCCATGACATCTTTCACATTTCCATGCTTAAAAGATATAGATCAAACCCTATGCATGTGATGACAATAAAAGAGATTGAGGTTAATCCTGACCTATCTTATAAAAAAGAACCGGTAAGGATTCTAAACAGAAAGGTGAAGGAACTACATGAATAAATAGTACCCTTAGTAAAAGTTCTCTAAAAACACCATGGTATAAAGGAAGCTACATGCAAAAGCTCTGATGAGAGAGTAATATCTACATTTATTTGAACTAGGTAATTATTCAATGTCGATGATGACATTTATTTTAAGAAGGGAAGAAATGTAATGCCCAAAAAAATCCCATCATTATGAATAGTACTTCCCAGGACATGAATAATGTTTTCCTAAGGCTTGGAACTCTAATTTTATTGAATGGAAGTGCTAATTATAAAATAATATTAAGTAAAATTTGAAGTCAAAACAAGGTCGTTTAGGCGGTTAGAAATGACTATTAAGTTTTACAGTAGTGTCACATGAATAGTGACCTAGTTTTAACTACCCGTAAAATATTCAAAAGTTCCTCAGATAATTCCAAGATTTATACAACCTGACACTTAAAAAATCTAGTTAGTCTATTGGCACTAGAATTGGAATTTTCATACATTGGGAAGCATTTTTATGAAAATCAGGTAACATTAAAACTAGTGATCTTAAACAATTTTTCTCATTTTTCGAGCTCTAATTTTTAGAGGATTGTGGGGACATAATAAAAGTGTATTTTCTAAATAAATTTGACATATAATTGGTCTTAAAAGAGGAGGAAAATTAGAGGAAAAATGGGGGGAAATGAAAATAAAAATAATTATTTTGGAAAATATAAATAAGTTAAAAATAATAAAAAAAAGTCAACATTTTCTTTTTTCTACTTCATTTTCCTTTCCACCTCAAGAAGCCATTAGCTTCTTTAAGCTTTGCCCTTTATTTTTTTCTTCTCTCCACTTTTTATGCTTATCCTTGCCTAAATAAAAATAATTAATATGCCTCCATACCCTCTAAACTATAAAAGGAGCAAAAAATAAAAAGGAAAACACTTGAATTTTCGATTTGGGAACCCTTAAGAATAGTGACCATTTTTTTGGGTGAGTTTTTTCGAAGTCTAAAAATTTTGCTATGTACTATAGGTGCCCAAGAGCATCACTACAATTTTAGATTATAATTTTAAGCTTTGGTTTATTTATTATGAATTTTGTGAGATTTTTTTTATGTTAGGGACTTCGGCTAAACCCGAGTCAAAGGGAAGTCAAAGGTGTAAAAAAGCCTTAGGGATGTATTACAACATCCTCAGTATGTGTAATAAAAAGAAATTATGCAATTATCACTTAAGAAAATTAAATTACATATTTTGCCTAAAATGAGAAAAATGTAATAAATGCTAAATGTATTGAATGTATGGTATTTGTTAGGTTATATGGCTTACATAAGGTGTGAATATGTGTTTTAGATGAAGTTAAATGTTTAGGAATCATAGGATGTGCATATAATGCTTAATTTGGCTTAATGTACATAATAGGGAGAAAAATGAGATATAATGAGTTACATGAGAGAATTTAGCATAATATTGCATAAAATGATGTTGTTTGACATACTTAAGATATGTTAGAATGAATGATGGCATGGAATTACATATGGAATGAAAAATGCTTATAATGTGATTTATTAGGCAAGGTAGGCATATTATGGAAAATAACTTAATTTAAGCATGTAATGACATTTAATTATAATTTTGGGTATGTTAAGGGTGTCTTGTATCATATGTAAAGTTTAAGTGTTATTACTGCCATGTTATGTGTGTTTTGGCTATATAGGTCATAAGGCCAAACTTGGGTGTGTGACACTTAAATGCAAGTTGGCTATTTAAAAGGCAAAGTGATGAATAAATAGGAGAATTTGGTATAGTTTTGAAATTATGTAAAATGATGATATGAAATGTTCAT
>CANXYI010967132.1:0-12856 GCA_948208565.1 Hura crepitans | reverse complement strand
TAAACCTTTAATCAACCTTTCCATTATCCCTAAAACCCCATAAAAGCAAGAAAACATAGAAAATATGGTGGATTTGTGAGGGAGATCAAGTGGGTGAATAGTGACTCAATTTTGAAGGAGGTAAGATTTATTTGATCTAATGTTTTTCCAGTGTTCCATGAGTGCCCAAAAACACATTTATCAAGTGAGATTCAAGTTTTGATGCCTCTATAATTTATTATGAAACTTTGAAAGTTATGGGATGAATAGTAACCATATTTTGAGAAATGGGTTATTTTAGGAGTTTTATAATTTTTAGGGTTTCTTTTGGGTTCCTATAATAGTCTTGTAAGTTTGTTTTGATGATTAGAGTCATGTTTTAATTATTGTGAATTTTTTTATTGTGTTTGAGGTTATACTGAAAGAGGAAAGAGAAAAAAATCATGGGAAAATAGAAATTAAAGGCTTGAGGATGCTATTAGGGAGTGTTTGACCTTAGTAAGGTATGCGTATCCATGATAATATGATTTTGTGTTAAATTATTACTAAAAAGTATATGTTTAGTGCTAAATAAGATATGCATGTATGTGCTTTGATGAGAATTTATATATGGTAGATCAAATAAAAGGAAAGCATGCAATAGGTCTTAATTCCATATTGGAAACATGTTATATAGCTTATTGGTTATGATTGCTAATAGTGCTTAATGCCTTGTAAATTGTGTTATGATGACCAATTAATGATTTGAGTTCCCTTTATTATAGTGGTTGAATGCTTATATTTGTGTGACTTAATGATGTTATGATCATTTATGTTATATAATTTTTAAGTAAGTATGATTTTGATGATAATGATGAGATTATGATTTTGCATGATGCCGTGAAAATGAGTTGGGATGGTCATTTGAGTATGTTCTTATTGTTATGACTCAATGCCAATTCATGTGGTTTGATGATGCTAATTATGCTTATGGCATGTATAATGGCAATTCAAGCTATGATGTTAATGATGATTATGTAAGGCTTGAATATTAATGTGTCTTGTTTAAAAAATGATATGATGCCTATCTATAATAGCAATGCCAAGTGACGTGAGGTCATGTGTATGGTCATGTTCTAATTTCGAGCTAGTGTGATGATATATATATTAGCCAAGACATGCTAAGGTGCCCAAGTACATATAGCTTATATTTTTTATGTATATGTTGATGATGGTTTATGTACATACTTTGAGTAAGTGTAATCAAAATAATTTGTGATGTTTATACATGTGCCTTAATCGTAAAGTATGTATGGCTGTATGTGTAATGATGATTCTTATATAGGAATGGAATTTGCATACTTATAGATTGTGTTAAGTGATAATATAAGCATGAGATTATGCCATTTGAAGTGATTAATAAATGATGAAAGTGTGTGTATAATTGATGACCGAATGTTATTTCTAAGTTTTCATGATGTTGTGTTGGCTAATTATGCTATTTATGTTCTATATTAGCTTATGTTAAAGTTTACATAGCCTAATGTGTAATAATTTTGCACTAATTTGTGTTGAATAATAATAATGGCTATGCTTTTGTGTAAGCATAATAAGGCTGAATAGTCTTCTATGTATGCTTGATGTTTTTTAAGGCCAATTATGTCATATTTATATGTATTGTAATATGCTAATAAAGTTAAACATTGTCACAATAAAAATGAAGTGCGATGAAAAGTTATTTAAGAAAGAATAATGTTTCTTAATCAGAGCTATTAAAGATAATTACAATTGAGTCATACTTTAATTATGGCATATATGTTTAAGAGATGAGATTTGTTATGTGAGCTCAAAAAGATAATGATAATACACTGTATAGGTAAACAAGGCTAAAGCATGAAGCATGCTTATGTTCAAATGTTATTCTTGAGTACACACAAAGAAGTGTATGTCACTCGTGATGTGATAAGTGGACATAATTTATCATAATCTCTAAATGAGTATATGTTCATATTATGTTATATGTACATATGAGATTATGTGAGCACATAGTGACATTTATGATTATTTATGTTATGTGCACATAATGAAAGTTAATAAAACCATAAAGAATTATAATTTCTCAGTTGGTTATTTATTGGCCTAACTATCCCTAAAAGTTTATTCTAATCTAGTTAAAATGGTGAAATCAAGAAAAATAAAAAATTTTGATTAGCCCATTGTAGTTAACAACCTAGATTGGAAAGGTTGACTGGTTAACTAGGGGTTTAGTAGCTGCTAGGGTTCTTTAGTACCTCATACTGACCTTCAGGTTTGGATAATGACCTTTAGGTCTAGATAATAACTTTTGAGTCAAAATTTATAGACCTTTGTTATCCTAGTAGCCTTTATGGCTTGGTGTCCCTATTATTTATTAAAGTTATGTGTTTTCTTAAGTATAGGCATAAAAATTTTAGTATAATAAGACTTGAGAAAAATAATACATCAAATTAATGAGTTGGAAACCTCTTGGTTACAATATTAATTCTCGTCTATGATATGGTGTAATGCCCATGTTCTAAGGCCCCAAGAATAGTGCCACAAGGTCTGAGGAGTGCACTCAAGGTACTAAGTCACTTACACATGGATCGAAGTAGTGGCATAGGTAGTGAAACTTTGAGGGTTCTTAATTTCATGAAATAGGCAAAATTTAAAAATTTAATAGAACCAATAATTCATTTTGGATTGAGAGCTACCCATCGAGGCAATAATAATTTTTTAGGCCAGGATTGACCTGGGATATGCTCGGAAGGACCCAAAAATAGTGGACCCTAAAGCTAGGAAACCACATTGAGACCAATGGTGAAAGAACTTTTGGAATCAGAGGTCGTTTGCAAAATCTCATAATTTTTAAGGTTGGCACACAAATTGAGGCAATCTAAAAACTACCTTATCAGTGGAATTTAGCCAGAAAAATTTATGAACAGGTGGAGGGGATTAAAATAGGAATTTTAAAATAAACGCTATAATTTTTGGAGCTTTGAGTGAATTTTTATGAATTTTTAAAATTTCCCAAAAAATTAAGATAGTTCGATAATTACTAGACAAGTTTAAGGTGCCAAATGGGGCCACAGTAATGCCAAGTGTCTTAGCCCACTTACTGAGTGGCAAGGGAGTCATGATAAGTGGATTTCCACTTGTTAAAGGATAAATTCATTTTTTGTTCATTTCCTCTCTTCTGCTAGAATTCTAGACACCATGTTCTCTATATTTAGGTCATAACTTTCTTCTCTGATGGCTAAATGAAGTGATTCTAGTGGCTAAAAATTCTTTTAGATGTTAGGCACCACCAAGAATAAGAATTAGGCCAAAAATAGCTATGGTTTGGGAGAAAAAAGTTGAACAATGTGACTAGTTTAGAACAGTCTAGAACTATGACACCAAGGTGAGTTTATGGTTGTGTCTCCCTCATTTCTTATGCTTTTTGGGTGATCTTTGATGCTAAATCATAGCTAACATCCGTGTAGTGGTGTATACGAGGGATTGGTGGCAATTGGTGGCTCACAGTGGAAGACCAAGATTACTATTGGTTGCTAGAATTAGGCTGGTAGCATAGACATAGATGAGAATGGCATCTTCAAAGTGTCGTGTAAGTACACTTAAAGCCTTTTCTTCATGTGTGTGGGTGCTTAAGCTAGTGCCCCTTGAGTTAAAGTGGCTGGATATGTGAATTCAAGTTGATTCCTTCACTTGTGATGTTGGTTAAGTTGAGAAATTAGTGGAATTGAATGTGTTGTTTTTAGTATTTCCAAAAATTGGCCTAAAATGCTTATTGGAATTTGCTGCCAATAGTTGTTTGAAAAATTAATTTGCTACCTAAGATGAATTTGGACTATGCTTGGCATACTGGAGTATGGATTATGTGAATTTGGGTGTAGAAATTACTATAGATTGTGCATCTTTCCTTATACTCATGAATTTCCATGATTGTGTTTTAAGAAATGTTGCTTTATGCCTTAGCTAAATGGGCTTGGATTGAGATGTTTATGGCTATGATTGAGTCCATGGCATGGAAACATGCTTGAATGTGATTATTAGGTTGAATAAGATAGGAATTACGGCTAATTTCTCTAAGTACCTAAATGTATTCATGGCATGTTGTTATGAAAATTTGAGTTGTTAAAGTGATGCTATAGGATGCTACTAAGGCTTGAAAAGTGGCATGAAATGCCTAAGGAATTAACTAAGTATATAACCTAATGATATCATAATAAACTCCTTAGAAAATGTGCCTTAAAATTGGCTAGAAAAATTGGACTAAAATATGTATTTAAAGCTTGCAATAATGACCTAAAAGTGACTTCAAATAACATAATAAATTGAATTTAAATTGTGCCTTTGAGAGGCTAGTTTGGAGCTATATTTTTGCCATGGATTTGGCCCAGTTGGAGTTGGTATTGTGCCTAGATTTTAACCATGGAATTGGCCTAGTTACAGTAGCTTTAATGCCTATGCTTTGGCCATGGACTTGGCCATGTTATAATTGACCTAGTGCCTAGTAAAATATTAAAATGAATAGTAAAAACTGAATTGAAATTAGACTTAAAATAGTCCTAGAAAATTGACTTCCAAAACTAGTCGAAATAACCTATAACTGTCCAGTTGACCTCTACCTAAACCAAAAATGCCACTAGACTAAAAAGTATTAAGTTTTAAAATGGAAATGCTATGATAAATCATACATTAAGATACTTTGAGTTTTGATCATAACATACCTAAAAATTAATTTGGAATTTTACTTGGTAAAGCCAAAAGTGGCCATAACAGTCTGAATAAATTTTTAAAGTATTAGATAAAATTTTTAACTGTCTATTTTTGAGACTTAAATATAATAAGTATAATTTAGCTAATAAATAAATCTAAATTGAGCTACTTAGGCCATTGGTTAGATACCCACTGGATGGATTGACTGGTCAACTTAAGGTTTTGCTGCTGCTAGTTCATTGATGGCTAGAGAGGTCTACAGATTAATCTCCATTATGTCACCCAATACTTGAGAGTTTTATTGGTTGCTGGAGAGGTCTACGGACTAATCTCTATTATGTCACCCAGTGATTGTTGATGATTTGTGACTAGGGAGGCTTACAGGCTGATCTCTATTATGTTACACAGTTAATCATTGTGGTTAGGGAGGCCCACGGGCTGATCTCATTATACCACATAGTTATTTTTATTGTGTCTGGGGAGGCTACAGCTGATCTCCATTATGGCACATAGGCTAGTGTAGAAGCATAGGTCCTAAATGAGGACCATTACACAAGTTTATTGTCCCTCTAGATTCAATGTCTTAAAGTGTCATCTTCCTAGTGGGGCTAGAGAATATAAATAAATAATCAAATTGAATATAAACATGTGAATTAAGCATAATGGGACAATATTTCCCAAGATCTGATAAGATACAAGCTGAAGAGTATTTTAGACATTTTGCACAAATGTGCTAGATCAATTACAGTGGAACAAACTAAGTAACAAGAAGAATAATCACTAAAGAGAAGGTTTAAACTTATGGATAACCTTTTCAGAAAAATTAATAAAAATATAATAAAAGGGTATTTTAGTAATTTTTCACTTCTGAGATAGACTAAGTGGTTCTCCTAAAGTATACAGGTTAAGAATAATGGTCCTCACTTTAAATGATTTAGCTAAGTAAAAAATAACATTTCAGACTAGATAAATACCCTAGGGGTCTTTTAGTAATTTTGGCACCCTAATGAATAGTTAAGTTATATAATTAAATAAAATCATTCTTAAACTGATTAGATAAATTAATAATACTATAACATGATTAAATTGCTTTAAGTTCACAATATCTTGTATACTTTACGTTCCAATTTTGGTGCGTATGTATACTTCAACAGGACTTACCTTGTAAAATATGATGACAAAAGTTCAAAGGATATAGGTGAAGACCTTAGATAAAATTATTGTATAGTTAGATATCTATGTACTTAAGTGGGGAATGGGTAGGAAAATGCATATAGGCTGTGAATATGTGATGTAATTAAGTAATTATAACCTATTTAAGTAAATAAAGCATTTATGTATGTTCTATGTTGAATGAATGATTATATGCGATGTTAATGCTAATGTGAGCCTGAGGTCCTATATTTTTGCATATTTTATCTGTGGCATAAGGCTTAAGTTTGATGTGCATTAGATGATGATGATAGGCTGAGAATGAGGGACCAGATGGGTCCAGGTGCTGTAGATTACTTATAGAAGTGTTTAATCATGCATGTTCAAATTTTGGGTTACGACCCAGGTAGCCATTATGCTGCTGGATTTTTAGGTAAAATTTAAGTGTTAGCAGATTTCCTCTATAATGACTAGATTATATTGATCCTAACTTAAATGGACCATAGGAACTAATAGAAGTGATTTTAGAGTTAGATAACATAATTTAGATAGAAGTTAGTAAAGGTTAAACGAATGACCCTAAGAGAAATTTTATGATGGGCGACCTAGCGAGAAGTGCGCCACTTATTGGGTTTCTTCAAAAATCCAATAGAGGGGTGTCACATATAGTATGTTGCTAATGTTTTTGGATGTATAACTTGTATACATATCTTTATCATGATAGCTTTTTTTTCATTATAATGTAACTACTGAAAATGAACACATGAATATAGATGTATAATTATGCTAGGTACATGACTTTTATATAAGGGAAATTAAAATAACCCATAACATTAAATAAATAAATAGAGGCTTAAGATTAATCACATACATAAATGCAATCTATGTATGCTGATATCATTATAATACTTGTGAATGTATTATGACATTGGATTTCATGTCAAGTTTACACCTTATTGTATGTATTTGGCTGTCGATTATTCATCATGCCTATAATTGCTTACTATAGTATAACTTGTGTGCACATATTAGAATCACTATTTGGTATATGGAAATAATGCATGTTATATATATTTATATATATATATATATATAGGCTTATGTTGAGCAAAATTATTAGAAGATGAGTAATTTGAGATAAGTTAATACGATGAAGAATGACACTTGTACATATGCTAATATATGAATTAAGTTTAATAGATAACTATAAATGATAGTACGAGTGATTCTATATATTCAATGTTATTTGAATTAAGTTCAATGTGTCATTGCTATGTATAATATAAGCTTTAGGTAAGTCATATTATAGTGGATACACCACTAACCTATAAAGCTTAGCATATCATTTGTTTATGATGTGCAAGTTTTTGGATAGCTTAAAATGAAGAACCTTTATGCTATAGAGATCATGGTGTTTTGAAGATAATGTTGTTTATATGATTTATGTATGATATATGTAATAAAAAAAAGGAAAGAGTGTATGAGCACTCATATGTATATAGATGTATGGAATATGGGCTTGCAATGTATTAAAAGTTATAGGATCTTGTAATATTTGTATGTATTTACGTGAGATGTATATACTAAGGACGTATTAAGGTTAATCATTGACATATGATGAATTATGATCTACTAAACATGTATCGATTAGATTAGATATGTGATAAATATTGATTTTAATATGTGTGTAGATTGAGAAGATGATGAGTTTGGATAGATAGACGAAGATGATAAAGAGATTTGTTCGATATATTAGAAGTGTTGTTTTTATGTAGGTTACTATTTGAGATAGTGTCCCGATATAGCTGTTATGCAATCAAAATTTTGACACAAGGACCTCATTAGTATATGTGACACTCCTTATCTATTCCAGACGCTAGCCAGTCATCAAGCCCAACTAAGGTGTACATGCATATTGATATGTCCCCACTCAATTATATCATTACTTGTTATAAACCATTCTTATCAAAAGCATTGTTTGTGAAAATATAGGTTTATAAAAACTTTTTCAAATAGTGTTACCTATTCAAAACTGGGAATCCTTATGCCAAAATTCTGACAGCATAATGGCTATACTAGGCATTATCCCAATTTTTTAAAAGTAACCTACATAAGAAAATACACTTTTATAATCATTTCAGACACTTCCATAACTTTATGTGATCCTCTGATCACTTTAACAACACACAACACAATCACAAAGATATATCAACCTTAAGAAGAGATATCATATAACACAACACACAATCAAATAGTTTATAAAGGTTTACACACTTTGGAACCCAAAAGAAACATTAAGTTACAATTTAGATACTAATTAGGTCTATTCTCTTACATTACACATTTAAGTGCATCCTATGCATCACAACTATTACATATATACAATTTTTTCCAAAAGAAATCCTTCTCTTGATGAGTTTGGATATTCTGAGGCTTTAATTATCAAAAAGTAGTCTTCTTACCCATTTATCCTAAACAAATAATGCGCAAAGCTAATGTTCAGTGGAGTAATCAAAATAACATTTGCTTAAAAGCATTATTATTAATCCATATTAAGATAAAATCCATTTATATGCATAATTCATAATATTCTGATATACAATGATAGGCATATTCATGACTAAAACATGTATCTTATATAATCACATTCATTTCACCCATATCTAGCTAACAATTATCTATAACATGCCATAGGTATAGGCCATTCATAATTAATTTACATATTGCATATTATTCATGCCAATAGTGATATGCTATACTTATGTTAACTTGACATACATCATGCACAATGATATCCATGTATACATGTATAACAACCAACAATTCATCAAAGTTAACCATTTCCACATCATACATGCTCTTATCTATCATATTAAGGTCATGACATGCATTATATGTTGATTTTGTTGTTTGCCCTATTATCTTAACTTATGCCCATGGAGATAACCTAAAACCTATGGATAACAAGATCATAACTTATGCAATGGCTCATATTTTAGACCTTTTGGCTACTACACCAGCTAAAATAAGTTATGTAGAGCCTATCTAGACTTATGCAGCAACACTCATATGTGTTTGTGCAATGATTCCCTCACAGGACCTTATGGCTATAATCGCCTATATCTAAAGATCTTAGCACATATATCTATAAGTAAGACTACAAGTGAACCTTTTGATCATCATTTAAGCACTAAAGTGCCCTAATAGCTACTATATCTCCTAGTTGACTGATCAACCTATCCATTCCCAGGTTGTTGTATCTCATGGGCTAGAAACCATTATATTTAGTTTCACCTCATAAAAATAAGCTTATAAAGCTTTTAATTATTTATTTTAGTCATTTCATTATTAAAACTACTTATTATGATTGAAAATGTCATTTTTAACATTTATGCTCATTTTAACATACCATTATGCCATATTTTTACCATATGCAAAACAATCAAAATATCTATCTCATCTATGGATTTTTACCATACATTATGCATATATACATTCAACTAAGATCATAAATCCATTTAGGACAACTTATGCCTTTATGTTTATCAAAATCTCATTATATGGCATAATATGTTTTAAAGAACTCTTTTAAGCTTATTTAGGGTTTAAGCCCTATTTTTTGTCATAAGCCTTATTTATTCATGCTAGTAATCATATTTGAAATCATAATAATAGGCTAAACATGTATGTATTTCAATGATCACAATTTATGAATCATCATGCCTATATACTCATATAAGCCATTTAGTTGTACGTGCTTATCTAGGCTTGATTTAGTTTTCATCAATAATCATACAACATAGCCTTATTTAATTACATAAACAAATGCATTTAGAGCTTGTAGCATCAAAGCTCATAAGCCCTTATGCATATTTAGGTGTTTCGGCCATAGAGCCACATTTACCTTTCAATATTTATTTTCACTTTAACATGCTTCTTAAGAAGACTCTTTATTACCATTGTTTATCTTTAACACAAATTGCTTAATATTCATGTTCTATGGTCATAGACACTTGCATACATGTATAGTATTTCATTTCCATTTACTATGCCTAACCATATCAACATCTAGCCTAGTCGTCACTATTTAACCTTATTTATTTCCAATTAGCACTCAAAAATATAAACCCAAATAATGACACTTGGACCATTTAGCCAATGCTTATAAAATGGCCATATGTAGCACATTCAACTTGTACATTAAGCAAGCATAATGGTTAGACATAAAAAAAACATCAGAAAAACACACTTAAGCATAATATATTCATTTTTCCCCATTTTATGTCCATTTAGACCAATTATGCACATTATAGGCATTTACCATTTCTAATGCATTCTTTCACTTTCACTAGCACATACATATGTCATATATTAATTAACCCCAAGTTAGGCCTATTTTACCTTCATTACAAAATTAAGCTACTTAAGTCTAATTATACTCCATATAAAGCATATTATGCCTTAACATGCACATTATACAAATACACTTGATCAAAATGAGTTCTCATAATTTCAAGCACTTTAACATGCATATTATATGTCATAAAACCTATTAAATGAATCTCATTAATGGGAAAATACAATTTCAAGTATTTATTGCATATTAAGTAGCATATGGACATTTAGTGTTTTTGCATGAATTTGCACATTCTATTTTGATTACACATACCAAAATGCTACACCTTTGCCTTACCCTTATCATGATTCGATTCAAAAATGTAATGCCTGTAGATCGAGGTTTCATGAATAGTATCTTCAAGGCTTGAATAGTGTTTCTAGGAAGTCGGGATAACTTTATAAGGCTATTAAAAGTGTGTACTAGTCATAAAATTTTGACGGGCTAAAAATTGAAGAAAATGGATTAATTTAAAAATTTAGCAAAACCAATAATTCATTTCGTGCAGTAAACTAGTAAATAGTAACCTAAAATGAGGTTGGGCCGAGAATAACTAAGGACATACTTGGATAGACCTAAAAATAGCACACCTTAAAAGTCAAAAATTTTATTTAGTTCATTTGTGAGGGAATTTTAATTTTTTGAGATCATTTGATATTTTTTCAAAATTTCTTATTATAGATAATGAATAGTACACCCATTTCCCATTAGAGTTTGGAATTGAAATTTTGTGATGTCATAAATGAGCCTAATCTAGTGTTTTTAAAATAAAAGTGACTATTTTTAGAAGTTTAAAATAATTTTTAAAATTTCCCAAAGTTTAAGTTGAAATATGATTTTTTTGGACTATTAGATTGCCATGTGGTGCAATCTAACACATCCACCTACAATATATAAGGGTCCCCCCCCCACACACACACACACACATATATATATATAATTTTACATGTGTGAGGAAGTAATCTTCAACCTTTATAACCTTAGTGAAGTGATGCCAATTTTAAGAGAGCTCCCCTCTATTTTTGCTTTAAACCCACCTCTAAACACCAATAAATCAAGTCTCATATGGAAACAAATCTTTATGACCTTTAGATTTCATTTCTATCCTTAAAATCACCTAAAAACCTCAATTTTGTAAGATTTGTGTATGAGGTGAATAGTGCCATTTTTTAGTGTAAGTGCTTCTTTCCTAATTTTTATTTTAGGTATATGTAGTCCTTTAAATTCTTTGAATTTCCTTGTTTATAGATTTTTATTTGGAACTTCCTTTGATTTTATATGGATTTTTAAAGTTAGAATTCCATAATGTAGGTTTAAGAAGTGATATTGAAGAAAAAAGGCAAGCAAGGCCTTAGAAAGGTGGAAAAGGGTGTAGAGATACCTTAGGTATGTGGATTTAAAATAATAGATGCATGCCAAAATGTGTTTGTATATGTGCATGCAGGAACATGTTTATGGAAGTTATGGTTTAGGTATATGTGTGCTTGATTTGATGTAATATGCATGCTAAGATGTAAATTAGATGTGATAATGATGATAGGGATATGTTTTAGATGTGAAAAGTATGTGAAAATGCATGATATATATATGGTCATATGCATGACATATATGTCATGGCTTGTGCATTTGTGCTTGATATGTGTACAATGATGTATTAGGATGTTAATCATGATGTATTATGATGGTAATGATATGTGTAACATAAATGGGACATGGCATGTTAAAATATATGTATAGTTATGGCATAATGCATGGTATTATGATAAAGATTAGTATATGTAATATATAATAAGAAATTGGTAAAGAAAAATGTATACTAACTATAAAGTAAAATTTATTATATGGCATATAATGAGGTATATGAAATTTGAGCTCTTAGAAGATTTATTTGATATGAAAGAATAATGATAAAAATAATGATGAAGTATAATGTCAGAAATATAACATTATGTAAGATATAATGGCATGATATATGATGGCACGAGGCCATGGGAAGAATGAGAAATGACCAAATGAATAGTAACATTGATGTAAATAACCTATAACCATTTAGTGAAGGAAATGACTTATAACTGTCTCGTAAAAATGAATAGATGAAATTGACTAATAATTGTGTCCTAATAATATGGAAATGAATAAAATAAATGAATAGTAAATAAATAAAAATAATTAATAGACAGTTGTCCTAATAGTTAGACACCCACTAGATGTGTTAACCGGTCAACTAGGGATTATCAGCTGCTAGAGACTTTATGCCTTTAGGGCTATTACTTTGATGATTATGATTACAAGTGTAGCTGCCGAGGTCATAATGTTAGCCACTGCACTATGTGGATGTAGCCATAGTGATTTTGATATGGGACCACTGCACTAGATGGATACGGCTGCTGAGGTCTTGAGATAGGCCATTATCCTATGCTAATGTAGCAGTCGAGGTCCTATTATAGGCCACAACACTATGAGTGTAGGTGCAACTACCGAGGTCTTATGATAGGCCATTCCACAATGCTGGTGCTACAGTTAAGTTCAAATTATGGGCCAGTGCACTAGGTGGGTGCAACCATTAGGGTTTAAAATGTGGGGCATTGCACAGTCTTAATTTCCCTTGTA
>CANXYI010967107.1:0-10964 GCA_948208565.1 Hura crepitans | reverse complement strand
TCTATGAATGTTAAATTGTAGTACACTAAAGAGAATGTTGTGTTAGCTGAGTTACAGATTAAACTAGATTTCAAGCAATAGATAAAGGATGCTCAGGTGAATGATGAATAGTTGAAACAAATTATGGGTAAAGTTAAAGAGAGGAAGGCAAAAAGATTTGAGTTATGTGAGCATAGATGTCTATATTATTAGGGTAAGTTGTGTGTACCTAGTACAAATGACCTGAGGTTAAAGATACTAAAAGAGGCATATGAAGCTCCTAATTCTATGAACCCTGGTAGTATAAAGATGTACAGGGACTTAAAGTCTCAATACTAATGGTCAGGTATGAAGAGAGATGTAGCAGAATATGTGGCTAGGTGTTTGAAATGCTAGTAGATAAAAGCCGAGCATCAGGTTCCTTCTAGATTGTTGCATCCTATAGCAAAACTAGAATAGAAGTTGGAAAAAAGTGACAATAGACTTTATGATTGGATTTCCTATTACTAGGAATAAGTGTGATGTTGCGTGGGTGATTATTGATAGATTGACTAAGATAGCTCACTTTATTCTAGTCAAAATGGATTACTCAATGGAAAGACTAGCTAAGTTATACATTGAAGAGATTGTCATACTCTATAGTGTACCTATGGCTATTATTTCATATAGGGATCCTCACTTCACTTGTGGTTTTGGAAGAAATTGCATCAGGCATAAGGTACCAGGCTAACTTACAATATAACTTTCCACCCTCAAATTGATAGAGAATTAGAAAAGGTAATATAGATACTTAAGGATATATTACATAGCTATGCTATTGAGTTTGAAGGTAACTGGGGCTAATACTTGTCCTTAGCTGAATTTATTTATGAGAACAGTTATTAAGCTAGTTTTGACATGGTACTTTATGAGGCACTTTATGGTAGGAGGTGTAGAATTCTATTGCACTGGAGTGAAGCTAGGGAGAGCAAAATTTTAGGAGTTGATCTAATCAGAGATGTAGAGGAAAATGTAAAAGTTATCGGGCAAAGATTGAAATTTGCAACTAATAGACATAAGTCTTATGTTGACTTGAGATGGAGGGATATTAAGCATGTTGTGGGTGAGAAAGTATCCCCATGGAAGAAAGTACTCAAGCTTAGGAATAAGATAAAGTTAAGTCCTAGAATTATCAGACCATACGAGATCACAAATAAAGTGGGACCACTAGCATACAGGCTAGTATTACCTTTTGAGTTACAATAGATACATGATGTGTTCTAAGTTTCAATGCTCAGAAGGTACAAATTAGATCTTTCCCGTATAATCCCAGTAAGAGTTATTAAAGTATAGCAAGACCTGAGTTACATTAAAAAGCCAATACAAATTTTGGCCCAAGAAGTGAAATAGTTAAGGAATAAAACCACTCATCTGGTTAAAGTTCTCAAGAAGCATCATGATGTAGAAAAAGCCACATGGTAACTAAAGGATTAGATGAAGAGTTAATATCCATATCTATTAGCTCCAGGTACTTTCAAAGATGAATTTTTTTAAAAGGGGAAGAATAGTATTGCCCATAAGTCAAGGCTCTATGAACAATACTTTTGAGGCTCAAAAAGTGTGCCTAAAGTGCCGAGTCACCATCACCAGGCTCAAAGCGGGGTATACTAGTCATGAAACTTATAGGGCCTTTTAAAAATGAAGAAAATGGCATAATTTAAAGATTTAGCTGAACTAAAAAATTATTTTAGGCTGTAATATAGTGAGCCATAGGCTTAAATGGATTTAAACTAGGAATGACCTAGGATATGCCTAGATTGATCTAAAAATACCATACCTTGAAGTTTAAAATTCCCTTTTGTGCATTGGTGAATAAATTTTTTAATTATGAGGTCATTTGTAACTTTTCCTTAATTTTGGGTTTGATGTAAACCAAGGCAGCTAGTTAACTGTCCTGCATAGGGAATTTGGTTGTAAAATTTTATGATTCTCTAAATAGGACAAATTAAGGATTTTAAAAACAAACACAATGATTTTTGGAGGGTTCTGAGGCTATAGAATCTCATAGAGCTCAAAGAAATTGAAAGAACATCTAAATTTACGTAAAAGGGTGCTTGGAAACCAACTATTTATGTGTATGTATTTACTCCATTTTAATTTATTTCTAAGAGGATTTTACTACTCTAAGAATGCCTATAATCTTAGAATTTCATTTGGGGACTTATAAGATTTTCTATGAATTTTTAAAAGGAAGGTGATGTGTATGGAAAGTGAAGTAAATGGAGGTGCAACTAGGTCCTTTACAAGCTTGAGGTATAGGAGAAATCTTCCATTTTGAAAAGGTATGTGAATTTAAAGCATTAGAACCATGTAACTTATAATTGGTATGTAAAAGGTGTAGAAACCTTGTATAGAAGTTAAGGATTCATGGTTAAAGGGTATGTAATTGTGAATTAGGCTTCTGTTTGTACTAATTATATGCAAAATGAATGATTTGAATGATGATTTGATAGAAAGAATAAGAGTAAGGGCTATATTTTCAATTGGCTAAGATGTGTGAGTGATGTGTGTGGAATGTGTATAGCTTGATTAGAGTGAGATTAGCGTGTTTTCTAGGTGTTTGAAATAAAGATGCCTGAATTATGCATGTGTATTGTGAAAAATGAAAGTGTTGGCATCATGTGATAGTTAGCCAAGAGGTTGCTTTATGCTGTAGACTAGCTGTATGACAAGTTGACATGGTATATTCTATGGAAATTGGATTATTAGTGATGGCATTATAGTTATAGGTGATGAATTTGATGAAC
This sequence comes from Hura crepitans, assembly GCA_948208565.1. Taxonomy (NCBI): domain Eukaryota; kingdom Viridiplantae; phylum Streptophyta; class Magnoliopsida; order Malpighiales; family Euphorbiaceae; genus Hura; species Hura crepitans. The sequence continues at coordinate 8,199 of CANXYI010967107.1, read as the reverse complement.
ATGGCCTGGGTGTGTGTATTTAGTGTGGCTAAGGTGTGTACAAGGCATACCATGGCATAGTTTGTATGATAATTACATTATGTGTGTATAAGCATGCTTGAATGATGTTAGGATACATGTATGTGTGCTTGAATATGGAGAAAAGCATGTACATGGGTGTTAGGAAGCATTGGCCAAGAGGTATGCAGGGCAATTTTTGGCATGAAATGCAAGGTATGGCATAGCATGTGTTTGTCTGATTGGCTTAGCACTTTTAGAATGATTTGTGTAATGTGTATTTCACATGAATTAGGTGAATATGCATAAGTAATAAGGCATGAAATATATGGAATTTAGGAAGCCATATAATGTTAGGAATTAGTTAGAAAAGGATATTGGATATGGCTTAGAATAGCATGGTAAAATTGACCTTAAAATGGACTAAAAATTGCTTGTAAATGGCACCTTAATTTGAGACAATTTATAATGTTTATGTGAAATGAGTTAAAACCTATTTAAGTTATAGAATTGAGTTTGACTTTATGCTTATGAAAGTGTATGAATATGAGTTCAAATGGCTCTGAAAAAGGTTATGAAGAGAGTTAAATTTATGCTTAAAATGGCCTACCTTAATATGGAAAATGACCTATAATTATCCTGTAAAATTTATTTAGGGACCTTTACCTAAAATGAATATTTTACATGGACATAATTAAATTAAAATAAGGTCCTAGACTAAACTTCATATAAACTCAATTATGCCTAAGAAAGTGAACTAAAATATCTCAAAAAAATTGACCCGTAATTGTCTGATAGATCCAAAAATGACCTGTAATTGTCCATGTCAAATTTTGATAGTCAAATAAAATTTATAACTATATGTTTTTCACTTTTAAATATTAAAATATAATGATCGATAAATAAATGAACTTAAAATAAGGTTATATGGCCCAATAGTTAAATAGCTACGCTATGGGTTGGCCGATCAACTTAGGGATTAGTAGCTGCTAGATGATTTCTATGATTTTCTTGATCATGTAACGTTTATGGATAAATCCCAAATTTCCTTTAGAAGTGTAAAATATTAATGGTTATCTAGATATTAGGAGGTCTATGAACTGATCCCTATTATACACTGAAGTTTGCTATGATTTTTAGATATTGGGAGACCTACAGGCTGATCCCTACTATCCATATTATGATTGGTGGTTGAGTTGTTTGAGATGTTGAGAGGTCAATGGATAGATCCCTACTATCTATTGTCTAGTATTGGGAGGCTCAAGTCAGCTTATCCCTACTATCAGCTAGGCCAATGTAGGAGTCTAGGTCCATAATTTGAGCCATTGCATAACTTTTTAGTTCCCTCTTGGTCTAGTGTCTTAGGTGTAGTCTATCTAGCCATGCCTATTAAATTAAATAGAATTAATCTATAGGTTTTGATTGATGGCAATTTACTACTTGAATAATTGAATTAAAATTATCACAATGGCATTTTGGTAATTATTGTGGAAAACTGACATATCACCTGAGTTTCATGAATTACCTGGTCTATCACCCACACACTGCATGTTGACTAGCATAATATCATTGCATATGAGCCATTACACATAACATGTTTTAAATGCTTTAATTCACCACTATGTTTTATTCTCAAAATACCTATGTGTTTTGTACACCAGTTGTAAAGATAAGCAGTCCAGCCTCGAAGATTGTACAGTGTAGCAGCACAGTTCTTGAAGGGTATACAGTGCCTTTTTCTTTTGGTTTTGTTTAGCATGCACGCATGTAAATCACTATAAGGTATGGTTAGCATGTCTAAAAGTCATCGTGTCTGTGTATATATAAAGAGTAGATGTGATGTATATAAATAGGGGCTTTGATCTATATGGATTGCCTAATGTTTGATAACTGTAGGCCCGAGACCCTTTTTATATTTCTAATTTGTGATTGATGTGTGCTAATGTGGACTGGGGGACTAAAAGGGTTAAAATAGAGGTTGTGTGGCATTACTGGTTATATAAGTGTTTTTACAAGTGAAACAATTTTGTTATGTCACTAGGGTGGCCATTGTGCTACCTAATTTTTTGCAACATGTAAAATGTCTATAAATGGGTTTTCTAAGTCTATTATACCATGTGTGAACAAGTTTAAGGGTTAGACTGAGAATCTAAGTATTATCTAATAATGTTTTAGAATAGTCTATAAGTGTTAAGCAGTTCACCTTTAAAGTAATTCTAAGAGGGGTGACTTGGTTGGAAGTGCAATAGTTGTCTATTTTCTTTAGGAGTCTAGTAGGGGGTGTCACATGCCTCCCATAACAAATTGGGATGTGTGTTAATGCAAGAGGTGATAATGATTGCATATGCTTTATGATATCTTAAGACACAGGAATAGTAACACACTACGCTTGAATTGCATCTTGGGGCTATAGTTTTTACATTGAAAATATAGACGATTTACATATGTTGTAACGACCCAAAAATCCTAACTCTCGTGAATAGTACTTCTCGAGATGAATAGTGTTTCTCAAAACCCGAGTCACACTAAGTTGTCCATCAAGGAGTATTAATTATGTGAGAATTTTAGGTGAAGTTTGAAGTAAATCTGAAGTCATTTGGATGGCTAAAAATGATAAACAAGATTTTTTCAGTAGTGTGCTGTGAATAGTGCCACAGCAAAGCTGAACTATAAAATAAATAAAAATTGCTTAAAATAATTCAAGAATTATACAACCTGATACTTAAATATTCCAACGAGTCTATTGGCTTCAGAATTAGAATTTTTAGAGATTAGGAAGTAATTCTTTTCAATTTTTAATTGAGTACTTATGTTGATTTTCCTAGTGTCCATCATTTTTCAAACCTGAGATTTTGGTGATTAATAGAATCTTTAATTATCTAATTTTGGGAGGTGCTAATTGATTAATTCGGATTCTTGAGAGGGGTGGAAAAAAACTCAAAAGGAAGGAAAAATTTAATAATTCAAAAACTATAAATACTCAATTTAATTCTTTCTTTCTCATTTTTCTTTCTTTCCTTTTCTTTTTCTCTTTTCTTTTCCTCTCATTATTGATGACTATACTAGCTCCTCTCTACTCTTTTTCTTCTACATTTGACACCACCCACCATTAAAAATTATGATAGATGAAAAGCTTGTGTCGAGATCTTTCCGTAGACACTAAAATCAACCGGTTTAGCAGAGCCGTTTGGGAGAAATCATGTAGAGAAACCTAAGGTGAATAATGACCATTTTTCAATCGGGTAAGAGTTCTTAAGTTTTGACATTTTTTCCCATGTTCGTTACATGCCCAAGAGTTATTTAAGGTCCTTGTTTTAATTTTTTGGAGTCCGTGTGATTTTATATGTTTTTTGCTAAATCTTGATAGTTTGAACTCATTGGCTAAACGTCAATTTGTAATTCTCGGGGTAAAGGAAAGGTGTGAGACAGCTTCGGGCTTACCACGCACTATCATTAAATACATGGAATCATGTTATTATGATTAAAATGCATGAATAAATGTTTGTCTAAATTTGCCATAATATGTATATTTTGCCTTTAATGCAATTAATATAATTTAATTCAATAAAAATGGTTGGGATGTTAAATTGTGTAATGTATGTCAAGTATGAGTTAATAGATGCTATATGTGTGCAAATGTGGAGGTTGAATGACCTTGAGAAGGGGTATGTGCATATATGTGCAGTTATGCCATGTTTAAGGCATCTAGAGTATATACATGATTTCTGAAATGCTACTGGCATATCTAATGTTGTGTAATGATTCATGTGCATGTATGTGACTTTGAGGGTGGCCGAATACCACTTGGACATGTGAAATGCATTGTGCACATGATAGACATTATATATACGCATAATATCGGTAAATGCCATTTTTGGCATGATGTGACAATATTGCAAATGAGATGGATAAATGCCTAACCTATATGATATGTACATTGTAATATATATATATATATGCCATAAATGGTTATTAGATGTAATTTATAAGTGTTGTGCCCATTTGTGATTCTTGGTAGCCATATAAGTCGTGTTTGATAAGTTAAGTTGCTAAATTATGATATATCGAGAAATTGAATGCATAGATATGTTTAATGATTTAAATGTATGCTTATGAAGTGTGAAGATATATATAACATGTGCTTTAGTTGTGGGATATGGTTAAGCCGTGTAATGCACATAGTGAATCTTGATAAGCGGTTTACCTGAAATGGGGCCATATGCTTGAATTGTCCATTTGTGGTACCTGAGCTATGCACTTAAGTGAGTAATGGTTGATTTTACTTGAGTATGGCATGAATGTGATGATAATGCATATGTGAGTGTGTATGAGTGAATGTAAGTCTAAGTTGGCTACATAACTCATTTTCACGCTATATGATATGGATGTGAGTTACAGGCCATGCTATATGCTATTGACCTATGTGATCTGTATACATAGTAATAAGTATAAACCCATGATGCATATGTCAAAGTAAGTAATAATTGCTATCTTTGTTAATAATAACTAAAATAGCAGAATATAATAAGTTTAGTTATGCCGATACCACTAAACAAACCAGTTTAGATAGGTTGATTGATCAACTAGGATTTTAGTAGCTGTTAGTGTACCTTTGAGTACGAGACCTATAGGTCACTTTGTTATGCTGATAAGCACTAGTCTTCGGGCGTGATACTGTGAACCTTTGGGCATGATACCATGAGCCTTTGGGTATGATACTATAAGTCTTTAAGCACGATACGATGAGCCTTCAGGCATAGTGTCATAAGCCTTCGAGTAAGATACCATGTATCTGCTATCTAGCTTTAGATAATTGTCTTAATAGTATAGGCATTAATTAAACTAATAACTAACATGATTAATAATGAAATAATATAACTTGACATATGATCTCATTTTCATGGCATGTATATAAAGTAATACATATGGATACATTTTATGTGCTTGTAGGTTATGCGTACATGATAAAATACATATGTGAGTTTATATCTTGCGGATTGTTATATGACTATGTGTTGATCATATTGTTAAGCCTATTGCTTACTCTACATTGTATATAAACATGTATTATTATATTATGAGATTAATGGATGTTATGTGACATGTAATTTATTACAACATAATGTATAATGCTAATACATACTTAATGCATGTTTGATTAAATATAAGTATGCATGTTAAAGTGATTACACCACTATGCTTTATGCTTAGTGAGTTTTTGTCTTTGCAATGTGTAGGTTAAAGAAAAGTACATTTTAGAGTCAAAGCCTCTACACTATAGGAGATGCAAAGAATTGCCCTCTAGGTATATTTTGTTTCTTTGTAAATATATAATGATGTCATGGCATTTATAATACTCTTATGATCCAATAAAGGGATTAGGCCTAACATATGTAAAACCGATTTGGTTTTATAACTTTAAGTGTTATATGGTTTTGTAAACCATTAATGCAATGTTTTTAATTACATTGCATGACTTATATGATATCTATTACTTCTATATGTGATCGGTGCTGCTGAGGGTGCCTTTTGGCCCTATTGAGTTTTTACATAAAGCTTTGATGAGCTTGAGGCTCTGTTGTATGTGATATGTCATTTTAATGAGTTTACAGGGTGAAAAGGACTCAAGTTGTTGAAAAATAGTTATGCCATGCTTAAAGAAGTGTTTTTAAACTAGGTACTATTTGGGAAAGTGTCTCGGTATAGCCGTTATGCCGCTGAAATTCTAGCACGATAACCCCAATAGTTACTTTATAATGTGTGCCAAAATTATTTTCACATTTTTACATCTTTTTTAGTTTTAAAACGTCTTAAGAAATAAAAAGTATTTATTAGGATTGGTTTTTGTATATGGAATTCAAATACCGTTATGCATTGTGCACGTTAACTATTTAATCCAGTGTACAGAATGGGTTGCAGGCATCACACTTAAGTGGTATCAAAGCTCCGATTTAGGCTTTCCTCTAGACTTATGTGTTACACAAGAGTACTATAATGTGTAAAATGTTTACATCATTATACTTTACATGTGGTGGCTTATAATCTTTCTTTTTTGCCTTCAGGTGTAAAGATGAATCATAGTACGACTCGAAAAAAGGAAGATGAGGTAGAGAGCTATGCTTCTACCATAGTAGCACAAAGGGGTGCTCGATCTATGAGCATGACTCCTAGTGATGCGGGACATGTCGTGCCAAGGCAGCAAGACCCATCAGTCTGGTTGGAGACTATGCTGGATTTAGTGAGATAGGCGACAACAGCTATTGTGACTACTACAGTTACTACTACTACAGTTTCTACAACACAATAGATAGTTCCACCTCCTATACCCTAAGGCCACAAGCATTTCAGAGAACCTATAAAGAGCAGCTACTAAAGAACAGGGTGGAGTTCTTCAAAGGAGTTGAGGAGGAGGATTCCAAGTGAGCACAATATTGGTGGAACTTGAAAGTCATGATTATGCAGCAGCTCAGATGCCCTACAGATGAGTATACAACATATGCCACTTTTATCCTATCAAATAAGGCACTAAAGTGGTGGGAAACCATTACAGAGCATAAGGTGGCAGAGGATCTAGTTTGAGAGTCTTTCATGAGGGAGTTTAAGAAGAAATAAATCTTAAAGTTTTACCTGGAATAGAAGTACCAGGAATTCATGGATCTTAAGTATAAGCATCAGACCATAGCCAAGTATGAGAAAGGTTGGCACGGTTAAACCATTATGCTAAGGAAGTCATTGCTACTGAAAGACATATACAAGAAGATTGAAAAGGGCCTCAACTTAGATATCAAGTACTAGGTTAATTAGATAAGGATTTGAGACTTTTTCAGCTTTAGTAGATGTATGTCAGACAATAGAGTTGATTGGGCTATTGAGACAGAAGTGAGATAGCTTCAAGAAATGGTTATATAGCCAAGGACAAGGTAGTTATAGGTATAACTTAAACAAGAAGCAAAAAAGTCAGTAGTCCAAAAATCAACAGGATGGGAAGCATGAGCAAAGTCAGAGATCAGGCCAGGGATCTAGATCACAGTCTAAGTAATGGACATAAGTTTTAGGTGTCCCTAGATCTATACAAGGCAGTGCTCTAACACTTAAGTGTGAGATTTGTCACAAGATGTACAAAGGAGTGTGTTATAGGACATTATGGTGTCTTTGTTGGAGTTATAGCAGTACAGGTCATCTCCAAAAAGATTGTTAGCCCTAAGAGTTATTATTGAGGTGAGACTAGAGAGAGATTGGGAATAAAGCTAGGGCAAGCCAGAGAAATAAGTCAAGTAGTAAAGCTTCAACTAGGTAGTATGCCATTAGAGCACGTAAGGAGGCAAAGGCTACAAATGTTATAGTGGGTACATTCCTTATCTTTAATTTACCTACCTTAGCACTAATAGACCCAAGGTCCACACATAGATATATATGCATAGCATGGGTTTTAGACCGAGGTTTAATGTCAGATGACCTTGGATTTGACATGATGGTTAGTAATCTAATTGGATAGCACATCATAATATATAAGGTTTATAAAAACTATCCTTTGTTAGTACAAGGACATATTTTCATAGTGGATCTCATTGAATTGTTCTTCAATGAGATTGATCTTATCCTAGGGATGGACTGCTTGTCTAAGTATCATGCCATGGTTGACTGCAGAGGAAGTGGATTGCATTGTTAGATGATGATGGGTTAAAAGTGATAGTAAGAGGTGAAAGTTCGGATTACATAAGCAATATAATGTCAATAGTGGTAGCTAGAAGGTTGATGCATAAGGGTTGTCAAGCCTATCTTGCTTATATGGTTTACACCTGAAAGGAATCATCAGAAGGAAGTGAGATACCGATAGTGGCAGAGTTCAGAGACATGTTCCCTAATGAGCTTCTGAGTTTACCATCAGAACAGGAGTTAGAGTTTGGGATTAAGGTTATGTTAGGCATATCACTAGTGTCTATATCTCCATATCGGATGTCTCTAGCAAAATTGAAAGAGTTAAAGGTTCAGTTGTAAGACCTCTTTGACAAAGGTTTTATTAGATCGAGTGTTTCTCCTTGGGGAGCACTGATCCTATTTGTCAAGAACAAAGATGGTTCTTTGAGATTGTGTGTAGACTACAAGCAGTTGAAGAAAGTCACAATCAAGAACAAGTACCCCTTACAATGGATTGATGATCTTTTTGACTAGCTTAAAGGAGCAAGTGTCTTTTCTAACATC
>CANXYI010967081.1:0-16254 GCA_948208565.1 Hura crepitans | reverse complement strand
ATTTATAATTTAATCTTTAAAAATGCAAATTAAATGCTCAAGAATTCTAAAATTATTTCTTTTTGTGCCAAAAATTCTCAAACTCTTAACCAAGGAGTCCCTAAAATCTCAGGCCCAAATTTCAAAGGAAACTAAGTGAACTATTCCCTCGCGTAATTAAGAAATTCGAATAAAATACTGGACAATCTCAAAAAATTTTAACTCCACCACTATCCAACTCATTGGAATTTTTAACCTTTAAGTCATACTATTTTCATGTCAATTCGAGCATATCCCAACCATTTTTCAAGCTTAATACAACTTAAGCCACTATTCACTAGTTCTCAACATGAAATGATTTATTAGTTATACTAAAATTTTTCATTATTTCATTTTTATCATTTTCTTACTAATTAAAGTTTTATGGCCTGTACTCTCCCTTCAACTATCTTTGTGAAACCCAGTTGCTCAAGAAGCATTATTCACCCTTTGGGTTACACTATTCATGTAACTAAGGTTCATGGGTATTATAAATCAACTTAGAATTTCACAACAATTATAAAATACACAAAGTAGCATAGAACAACAACAAAGAGAATGATTTAGATTTAGGCAATACAAGTAATTTTTCTTAAATGTTTTCTTCCTAACTCCTAGATGTCAACATTTGATTTTCTAGGGTTAGTAGAGGTTAGCTTTGATCTATGTCATTCCCTTCCTCATTTCCTTTTACTTTTGAATGACTATTTATATTCACTAAAGGATTCAGATATAATTTCTCCTAGTGATTGGGGAAGCTCAGACAATATTTTGAGTGATTTTATATGTGCAAGTACAATAAAATTAATATCCTAACAATAATAGATTTATTTGAATAAGAAAAACAAACCTTAAATCTAGATGTATTAAATCATATGTAAGCCAAGATAAGAAAGACAAATCAAATAATCAAATAGCCACCTAATAATAAAGATGTATTAAAACCAAATATACAAATAAAAAGGGAATCAAATTGATTTAAATAATGTTTCAAAGATAAAACACATACCGTATAATTCTAAAATTATCTACTAGCAAGCAAGATCCCAACATAACAATGATAATGTGAAAAATGAACATAGTAATTAAACAAAAGAGTAAGGATTAGAAGTTTTAGCTTTTATGGAAGTTAGAACTGATATTACAAGAGCTGAAAATTGGAACAAAAAACTGTTTCGTCTATAACATTTATTGTATAAATAGGAAAAGATATAATATTAATATCAAAAAGATAAAGAAAACATAGATAATTCAAAAAAATATATATAGAGGGTAGAAGGGAAAAAAAAAAAGAAAATGTATAAAAAAAGAGAATAAATACAATAAAAATAGAGATAGTAAAAAAAGAAACCCATAATTCCTTATAAAAAATAGCAAAAGCTTGTAAAATATAGAAAAATAAGTGAAATCCTAAATAAATAATATGGCTAAATCAAAGAATATAAGATACAAAATTAGTTATTTTATGGGTTATTGTAATAATATTAGCCATTAACAAAAACTAAACCATTTTCGGTCATTATTTATCAAAACAATAATTTAATAGTGAAAACAAATAAGTAATTCAAATTTTAACAATGTTAGAATCACAATAATGACCTCAATAAACTAATTAATAGAACTTAAATAATACACTTAAAATAAAAATCAATCTTGAACAAATAAACTAACACTAATGATTTAACCTAATCCACTTTTCATCAAAAGTAACTTCGAAAAAAACACATCAAAATTTAAGGATATAAAGTGAAATTTATAAAGGTAAAGAGACTTAGCTTATATGCAGCATAATATGGAAGGTCATATTTGATTTAACAACATCTATTATAGCTTATTATTGATGTTGGGAACTACTCCTTCCTTATATTCACTAATAAAGTCAAATTTGATTTTATTAGTGTCAAGGGAGGGTTAGGAATTAGAAAAAAAAAAGTGGTTCCATTTGTTTGTTGTGTATATTACAAATTTATCTAGAAAATGCCCTCAAATTTAAACTATATATCATTGCTACAATTGAAATACCCCACTTGAGACCTATTGAATATAAAAGGGGTGGCAGTAAATACCTCCATATACAATCATAAAATAGGTTAAGCTATATTTAAAAAGTAGAAAATCATCAGGATTTTAATCATCATAGGGTAGCTATGAATGTGAAAACTAGGATCAAATGTAGTTTTTGTTCTTATCAAATTATAAACCTGATAAAGAGATGATAAACACATAATTGGGGTATAAATATAGTTAAGATACAAATTATAAACCTGATAAGGAGATGAAAAACACATAAGTGGGGTATAAATATAGTTAAGATACATAAGAGATAGGAAAAAAATATTTGCTTTTATCGAGATATATAGAAAGCATGAACTAAACATAGTTTATCATAGTGAATCAACATAATTATACACAATAAAGTTCTAGAATAATCTTCCAACATGAAAAATCATAATAAAATATCCATAGTATTTAAAAGTATAGGAGATGAATACATTAGTAAAGGGAAAAAGAACATAGCTTTAATTGAAAATACAAAAAATCAATAAATTAGAAGTTTTGTCAAACATGCACACAAATAATAAAAAGTAAATAGAGGTTTGTTTAAAAAATTCATAAATAGTATGAATTAAAAAGCATAATTCAATCAAGTTCTAAAAAGTATAAATGAATATCTAGATAAAGTCTTGATTGATCAAGTTTTAAGATAACTAGATTTGAGGTATTGATCACTAATTTCAATAGAATAAAAATAGAAACTATAGGTGCAACCACCTTTAGCCTATGATGATAACCAGAGAAAGCCTCTTAAGCAATGGCACTGATCCCTTTCGAAAGTCAGTTTGCATGGACCTATCCAAATAAAGTCTTCACAAACTTAGTTTAATAAAAGTAATCTAGTCCGCTGGACTTAGTTCAATAAAGGCATTGTGGTGGGTCCGAAGAAGCACTACTAGCCCAAGGTTTGCATGGTACATACCCAAGCCCTCATCCACACAGACTTGCTAAAATTAGCCCAAAACCTAACCCAGGCCCATAGATTGGTAGGAGAGTTGACCATATTAGTCTGCACAGACTAAGCATCCGTAGTCCACACGGACTAAGTGACGAATCCCATAACAGATTCCTAGGTGTGAGCTAGCCACCCTAGAGGCTATAAATAGTCTTTGTGATGTGTGAACAGGAGAGGATTTTTTTGAGGAAAAAGCTATCTAAAAAGAACTATTGTTCTTAAAGGTATTTTTTGAGAAAAACAACCATTTTAAGAGTTCATGTGTGAACTCTAAAAAGGATTCGCTCTACTATTCCTTTAGCCCCTCAGTTAAAAATTATTTTCTCTTTCTATACTACAACCTTAGTGCTATTGCTCAAGAGTTTAATTATAAGGCAAGATATGAGGCCTTCTCTTATTTATTTGTCATTAGCATGAGCCTATGATCTCCTATGATTGGCCACTAATGAGGTGATCCTTGGTGATCCCCATGTGAGCCATAGGAGTAGTCTCACTTTATAAGTCATTTTGATCACATAAAGAACACAATTAGGCATGTTATATTTGTCCTACTCTTTAATAAGCATGTCATAAATATGCATGAAGTACGGGACCATTTTCAAGTATAATTTTGATCATATACTTTAACTTTATTCGTCACTTGTTATGTATGTAAACAAGAATGTTAATTATAAAGTTATAGATTGATGCTTAGTGTTTAGGGATGGCATGTGTCCATACAGATTCCCTCTCATGAGGAACATGGTCTATATAGACATATCTCTATATTTGATTGTTATTATTTGTTATTCATGTGGACTCCCTCTCATAAGGAATGTAGTCTGAATGGACTTATATTATGGCTCTGAACATTGTATTTATGCTTATTCATGAACAAATGTATATATCATTTTTATATATGTAGGGGTTATTATTTGTGGTCTGTATAGACCGTTGATTGTTGTTTCTAACCTTCCTCTTTGACTTGTATCCAAGTGACCCTTCTCACTAGAGTAAAGGTCTAGCCAAACATATAATCCTTATAAGTAGTAGTTCATAAAAACCCTTGCTAAAGCTTTATAGAGTTTGCACAGACTTAAAGCCATACAAATGGGACCGATTTTAGCACTTTAGATTGTTCCTTTTAGTTTTGTACTATTTCTATTTCACTATTTATTTTAGGCTGTAACAGCTAGTGAATAACTTATTTTACACACTAAAGCCTAATTCTCATCAAATCTTTTTCTACCTAATTAATCGGCATTTTCATAATAAAATGGATTTGAGTTTTTTTAATAAAAAATGTATTTTTAATAAAGGCCAATCTCTTATAAATGGGAGTTAGGCAATTACCATAAATTCCTATGGAATTATGGGTAATTATCAAGCCATACTACAACTGACCAATAGCCTAATTTTTGGATATATAAATATATTATTTGATTGTTGTACCTCTTAAATTCCACAATTTACTTTCTTACATGAAAAGGTGATATGCATGCTTGAAATGTAATGCATACTTATTTGATACGGGACTGATAAAATTTACGATATAAATGGATGACATATTATAAGGGCATAAATAAGATATGAGATTCTGAACTTTTCTGGTACAAAAGTTTAGAGGTCTTAGTGTAGAGGCCAGGTGGCAACTCCACTAACCACTCTCATCCCCAATAAAAGTATCATAATCTCTACAATGGTGACTCTACTGGGGACTAAGAAATCTTAATCTGAAAGTGCCTAAATAATATGTCATCCAAATATTCAAATTTTTATTAGCCTCTTACATTGCACTCTTTTATACTGTGTCCCTATTATCCTAGATGGTGTTGTGATCCATGACTCCATTTTTAATTTAAGAATGGGAAAATGCTAGAATATCCATCACTCATAAGCCTCATGCCTTCGGGTATATGAAAAGGTAAACTAATCGATTACTATTATCCTTGATTAGAAAGATCCATTAGGAGGGACCTCTACTTATGGAAGCCATAAACCTTTTGACTAAACCATAAGCCTATGTAGTTACGCTTAGTAACCTCCCATAGGTTACATAACCCTATGTGATTACAATTGTATTATGACTACTATGTAGGCCTATTGCATTTAACCTTATTAGGAGTGGGGTCAAACCCAGTATGTCTTTTTTCTAGAATGGGCCCAACTTAATTTCACCTTGAATAAGGGTTAAATGTCATAAGCTATTATACTTATATGCGCTTTAAATATGAGAGGTCATTGGGCTTTATAAGGCCCATAAGTAAGCCTATGCATCCCCTATTGATGCTTAGGTAATCCCGCCTAGGAAAAGAATTAGCTTGACCATGTGTATGGGTTAAATAAGGTTAGAAGGTTTATTGCATGTGTTTGTCTTTGCTGCACCATGAACATGCATTGCATATCATGCAACATTCGCACTTCACATTATTAATATCGTGCATACATCATATTTAACCCTTTGTTCTAACAGCTACCATTGATCCTTCATTCACAACTCAGTGGAAGAGAATCAGCAAGCACCTCAGTAGGGCCAATGAAGTAATACCCATCCAAATAAGGAAAGGAATCACGTCCACTAACAAATTTGTAACCAAGGCTATGTTCATAAAGGCAATGGCCAAGATAGAGAAGAGGATGATGGTGGCTATCACAAATGCTTTATCTAATGTCTAAAATTAGAAGGAGGTGGGTCAGACCTCATCCACCTATAGAGGCAAAGAGATAGTAGGAGACAGAGATGTTGACTAGTCTTTAGATGATGAAGTGCCATAGGTCATCAAGACTTATAATAGGGTTCCCCCTCCTAAGTCAATAAAGAGTGATCAACTAAAGAAGTTGAATGAAAAGATAGAGGCTATAGGCCAGTTAATGATTGGGGTAAGGATTTTGACCTGGATGATATCAGTTTAAGACCTGATTGAGCAATGCCCCACAGGTTCAAAGTGCCAGACTTAAACAAGTTTGATGGTACTATAGACCCCCGGACCCATCGAAACAATATGTTATTGCCATGAGAGCTACTTATTTGACATCAGAACAGATAGTGAGTCTATTGAGTATGTCCCTTATAGGTCAAGCTTTGGACTGGTATCATTACTAGGAGAAGAGGGCCAAGAAGGACTAGAACGAGTTGGCATAGACATTCAGCAAGTAGTATGCCAATAATACAAGCATAGAGATCACCCTGAAGGATCTGAAGCTGGTAAAGTACTCTAATTATTTACAAAGATAAAGAGAGAGAAGATCCTAAAAATGAGAAACAAGCCCCAGGACATCAATCAGATCAAGTTGTTCATCAGAAATAAAAATAGCTACATAAAAAATGGGCTCACTGCTAAAGGCATAACAACATAGGAACAATTGAAAGACATCGCCATTGATTTAGAGGTGAGTTACCAGAACAAGGGATAGAAGAGAGCAAACAACCCTACCTTTTCAAGCAGTAATACAGGAGGCACCATCAAAACAGCAGATGTGCATGTCATCCAAGGAAGAAGGTATTCCAATTTGGGTAGATCCTTTTTCATGCTACATGAAAAAGTTAACTAAAAAGGGTAAATTATAACCACTTCCACCTTAACCACAAAATAGACCATTATCACTAAGCTATAGGCACGACCTATATTATGCCTGTCACCAAAGAATTAGACACTTAATTGCTAACTATAAACTCCTCTGTAAATCCATTCAAGACCTTATAGACTCAAACCAAATCCCTGACCCTGAACCTTCATCGAACCCATTACATAAACACCATACCACATGCCTTCTCAAGTTTAGACTACTTAAGAAATATGTTCTTAGAGAGATTTATGGATCTAACTAAGAGATCAGTAAGGGGGTGAAGGAGAGTTAATCTATACTTATGACCAATTTTTAGGATAGTGAGAGTGATTGTGAGCCTAAATAGAGTGGAAATTTTTGGGATGAATCTTATGATGGAGATTTTGAAGAGGGAAAGAGAGAGCTTATTAGGGTGGTTAAGGGAGAAGCAGTTAAAAGAGTGGAAAAGAACAGTCAAATCCTACCTAAAAAAAGAACTCAAGCTTAAAGAGGGTGAGTACAAAGAGGTATTAAAGCAACTAAAAAAGACTCAAGCCAATATTAGTAACTAAGACTTGCTAATGTCATCAAAAGGCCATAGGCAGAAGGTTATTGAAGCCTTAGGTCAAGTTGCAGTCTCTACAACCACTAATCCTGATGAATTGGTACAAGTAATGAATATAGGTAAGATGGGCCTTATCACCGTCTTAGATACTGACTTGCCCCTAGAAGGAAGGGAACATAATCGGCCTCTTTTCATTAGGGCCAAGGTGAATAGGGAAAAGACTAGTTGTACCATGGTAGATGACGGTTACTTTTTTTGTGTTTGTCTAGCCAAAATTCTATCTAATTTAGGTATTAAGAAGGAAGATCTAACATCTTTAAGCATCACTATCAAGGCCTATAATGATATAAAAAGACAAGCTGAAGGGTTTTTTATGACTAAGGTTCAATCGGGGCTGACTGTAGATGAAGTTGAATTTATTATAATCAACATTCTAGCCATTTTCTCTATCTTGCTAGGAAGACTGTGGTTTTATAAGCTAGGTGGAGTTCCTTCCACCTTTACATCAGATGATTAAGTTCTCGCACTAGGGCAACATTGTCACCATTAAGGCCAAAATCAATCATGTCGTCTCTACCTTAGTTATCGCTAACTAGCCTTTCATTGGGTTTCACATTGTTGGAATTTATGAAGATTATATGGACCCTTATATGTCTAAAATGATAAAGAAAATAAACTTCTTTCCCAGTACTAGTTTAGCGAAGAATTTGCAAGGCATAACTAAACCTCTACAATTGCACACCTAGAAAGACACAAAGGGATTGGGCTATGATCTAAACAAAAAGAGGAACCCTAAGAAAGGTAATTGTATAGGGAATTACTTTGTCAAATAGAATGACATAAGGTTTGATAGGACCTTGGAACCTACAATAGTGAATGGGTGCTACAAGCTAGGATTTGAAATCATCATAGATGTGGTCGAGTGGGAATCAGGTAACCTAGCTCAGTTCTAGTGGATTAAAAAAGTTTTTTTTAAGCTACTAGCCATCGAAAAAGTCTACCCAAATCCTTCTGAGGATGTGTCTAATCTAGATATAGATTCTAATTTGCTTATAGATGAACTGTATCTTTGTGACCTCTTTAAGGCGAATAATTTTCTTTCTAAAAAGATGAATGATGAGTTTGCTTATTTGTGTGATTTTTCTCCTAATGGTAGTGTGCATTCAAGCGATCATTACATAAGCATCTTTGACATTAACTATATTAAAAACTAATCCATTTAATCTCGGCATAAATGAATAACCTAAAAATATATTAATTGCCCATGATACTACTAATGATGAAAGAGAAAAATTTGAGAGATTACTCAAAAGATATGAAAGAATCTTTACATGGAATTATGATAACATGCCAAGTATTGATTAAGAAGTTACTGAGCATGCCATCCCAACTTATGACCACATTACTCTAGTCCATCAAAAGCTTAGAAGGATGAGACTGAAATCGGCATAAAAGGTAAAAGAGGAAGTCGTTAAACTACTTAAAGCCAAGTTCATTGAGGAGAACATTTTCTCCTCTTGGCTAGCCAACATCATCTTAGTGCCTAAGAAAGATGGAAGGGTCTGAATGTGTATAAATTATTGGGATTTAAACAAAGCTTGCAAATAACTTTCCCTTGCCTTGTATTGAAATACTGGTAGATAGTACAGCCATGGCATCCATATACTTTTTTGTCAATGGTTTCTCAGGATATAACAACATTTTGATAAAGGTAATTGACAAGTGTAAAATGACCTTCATAACTAAATAGGGGACATTGCTACAAGGTGATGCCATTCGAATTCAAAAATGCAAGTGCAACCAACCAAAGAATGGCTTTTAAGCTTTTCCATGATATGATACATAAGGAGGTTAAAGTCTATGTCAATGATATGATGGTAAACTTCGTAGAAAGGGAAGGGCATTTCAAGGCCCTAGAAAAGTTCTTTCAAAGGTTAGACCAATTCAACATAAGGCTCAATCTAAAGAAATGCATCTTTAGAGTCATATCAAGTAAGCTATTAGTATTCATGGTCAACAAGAATGGAATTAAGGTGGATCCAGATAAGGTAAAAGCTATCCTAGAAATGCCTACCCCACAGTCGAAAAAGGAAGTCAAAGGATTTCTAGGTAAATTGCTATACATTAATCGGTTTATATCTAAGTTTACTTCAATCTGTGAGCTAATATTGAACTTGTTATGTAAAGGCCAGCCAAAGGAATGGAATGAAGATTGCCAAAAAAGCCTTTGAAACTATTAAACAATACCTAACCTGACCTCCTATTCTGAGACCCCTAAAAACAAGTCAATCACTTATCTTATACCTTATAGTCAAAGAGCCCCATTGCATAGGTAGATAAAGCTAGAGTAGAAAATGTATTTTATTACCAGAGCAAGAAGTTGCTCCCTTGTGAGCAGAAGTGGAGAAGATATGCTTGGGAATAATATGGGTCTCTAAAAAGCTATGCCATTATTTTCAATCCTAAAAAATAAAGGTGGTAGCAAAACACGACCCCCATAGGTACTTAGAAACTGCACCCTCTCTAATATGCGAAATAGACTGATGGATTCTACTATTGCAACAATTTGACATCTTCTATGTCACTAAGAAAATGATTAAAAGATGGGTGGTAGTTGAATCTTTACATAACAGCCCATTGAGGAAAAGCATAAAGTGTTTGAATATCTAGATGAATACTTAGGAGCAATTTCTTAAGAAGGATGGAAAATGTTCTTCAATGGGGCAATCAACCAAAAAGCTGCAGGTGCACTAATCATCAATGTAGAAGGTGAGCAAATGTTCCTAGCTAAAAAGTTAGAGTTTCAAGCAACTAACAATGTTGTGGAATATGAAGCATGTGTTTATACTCTCAAAATTCTGTATCAGTTGGGGGCAAAGGTAGTTGATGTGTAAGGAGATTCGATGCTAGTCATGCAATAAGTAACGGGTAGTTATGAGATCAAGGATGAAAACTTAGGCAAGTATGTCCGAATACTCATAAACCTATCTAAAGGATTTAACCACTACATTTTCCATCATATTCCTAGAGAACGAAACCAAGTCATTGATGCCCTAGCCACCTTAATGTCTATATCAAACTTTACCAAAAAGGATTTACCAAAACCCATGTATTTTAGTAAATGGAATTTCCCAACCTATATTGGTATAGTCAGCCCTACAACCAAACAAACCAACTTTGGCTTACCCTGGTACCATAACATCCAAAACTACTTAAAAACTAGATAATACCTAGAACACACAACTAAGAAAGATAAAAAGCCCCTTTAGAATCTATTTACTCAGTTCATCTCATTTCAAGGAATGATGTAACAAAGACAGTGGGATGGGATTTAGCTCAGATGTATAGATGAATTGAAAGCCTAAAAAATACTCACAGAAGTATAAGAAAGAGTTTGTGGTCCTCACATGAATGGGAGAAACCTTACAAACAAAATCAAGAGATTGGGTTATTACTAGATGACCATGGAGATAGATTGCTATGACTTTGTCAAAAAGTGTCACAAATGCTAGCTCTATGGAAACCTAAGTCATCTTCCACCCAATGACTTGACTAGTTTGTTATCTCCTTAGCTGTTTTTTACATAGGATATTAACATAATCGGGTAAATAAGGCCATTGGCTGCCAGGGGACATAGATACATAATGGTAGAAATTGATTACTTCATGAAATTAGTTGAAGCTAAATCTTTCACTAAATTGGGGGCAAGGCAAATGGTAAAATTTATTGAAAGAAACATCATTTGCAGGTATGGGTTACCACAACAAGTCATCTCAGATAACGGGGTACACTTTCAGGGTGAGACTAGACAAGTTTTACAAAAATACAAAATTAGCATCATAAGTCTTCTCTGTATTAACATTAAGCTAATGGTGCAATTGGAGCAGCTAATAAAAATGTCAAGAAAATTTTGCAAAAGATGACAGTTACCTATAAAGATTAGGTAGACATGTTGCACTTTGCACTATGGGGATATAGAACAACTATCAAGACATATAATCAAGCCACACCTTATTCATTAATGCATAAGATGGATATGGTATTGCCAATAGAGATTGAAGTACCATCACTTAGGGTAGTACTAGAGGCAAATATACTAAAAGTAGAATAAGCTAGAAATAGATACGAGTAGTTAGCATTGGTGGATGAAAAGTGACTTAAAGCCCTTTTTCACATGCAATTATATCAGAAGAGAATTGCTAGAGCTTATAACAAGAAAGTCAAGCCTAGTTCTATTCAAGAAGGTGATTTGGTACTGAAACAAACCAAACCTTTGTTAACAGATCCCAGAGGAAAATTTAAGCCCAATTGGGAAGGCCCATATTTAGTCAAGAAGATACTTAAACATAGGGGTGTCAAGGTCTTAGATCTAGAAGGCAATAAGTTCTCAAAACCTATCAACATAGACAAGCTAAAAAAGGACTTCTCTTAAAAAAAGTTCACTAAGTTAAAAACCCAAATAGGGTGGTTTAGGTAAAAGTTAAGACAACCCAATGAGGTGAAAACCTAATAGACACTTCATGTAAAAATTAGGGGATCCAAGATAGAATGTCCAATCATGAAATCCTTTAAAGGCTAATCGGCAATAGTAGTATCATTAATGGGAAATTAATATATTTACCAAGATTAAATAGCTTAGTTTCAAATGCAATTAATAGCAAAATTGCTTTAGTCATCATCATTGACATGCAAACTTACATTAAGTTGATAAATGTTATACAAATGATTAAACTCTAAACACATCTTCTCTTTCCAGACATAGAAGTATCATTTTCACATTTTCTCTTCAATGTTAATGTCATATTATCTCTAGCTATATTCAAAATTCATTCTTTATAATTATCATCTATATTAGCACTGCTAGTTACATGATCAAGCACCTCTCTCAGGACAACATGTTATTTCCATAAGTCAAGATAAGAGCACAAGAAATGGCATGTCAGAAGTCCACCTTAAATCCCAAGGGCTTCGAAGGAACTTTTTGCAATAGGCCAAATTGTCTTGGATCCGAGAAGGAATATAGAATGGAGCATGTCCCAAGTCGATCAAAGGGACACAACCTGAATGACAAGACTAGGAAAAATGAGTGATCTTTCACTAAGGACACCTCCATTGCATTTCAACAATAGCTCCAAGTCATTCAAGCCACTGGTCATAAGTGTTAAAGCTCTTCTCAAGCTTCCTTTCTCAAAGCATATTTCACCTAAAGCCTTTTGGGAGGAGGTACAAGCAATCCCAATTTCTCTTGTAATCAAATCTAAAAAAAGAAGTCGTTAAGATGAAAAAATCATAAAAGACCACCAAAGCAAAAATTAGGCAAGCCAACTAGTGTGAAAACCCTCACAGGTGCGCTAAGCAAAAGTTAAGGTTAAAATAAAAAAATAATAAAAGCTAGAGGGAAAACCTATAAGGCTCTCTACACATACCTATAAAAGAAATAGGCTCCAAACTACAAAGTCGATGTCCCTGTTCTTCATAACATCTAATCCTCAAATGGTTTTAGCTAGAAAGATAATAAAAGGATTACAACCAGAACATATTTTAGTCAAAACTTAAAGGACCTTGAAATCACAAAGCCTATCTTTGAAAGTAACTATCAACCAATTACCAAGGAGACATAGTAGCTTGCACTTAGTCCATTCCACAAAATTGATAGGGAACTTATGAGTATAAGTCTAAAATTTCTTGCAAAGAAATAGGGCCCACACTAGAAATTGCCTTTTAAGCCATTGAAGGAGAAACACCTAATGCAAGGACAATATCTATAGGGCATTGTTCCTAAAAAGAAGGAAAAGATAAGGGATCATCTAGACCAATAAGAAAATTTAGGAGGGCAGTAAATTCCTCTAGGGTCAAGGTAATTTCCTAATTATTAAAGATACACACATGGAAAATAAGGTCCCAATATTGCACAATGGCATTCAAAAAGTTTTGGTAAATCCTCACTTTTCTCAAGAATCTAAGGGCATAAAAAGGAGCAAGAATGTTTAAAGTCTAATAACCTTTGATTCTAAAATTTTGGATAGTTGTTGATTAGAAGTATACATAAATAAAGAAGAAGGGAGCTATTTATAGGCCCTAACCCTTACTATTCCTTTTCTTACTAAGACAAGTAATATAAAATGCACGAGGAAGTTAGCATAGACCTCATACCATTCGAAGTTGATGTCATAGTCCGCACAGACCTTTGTATAGCATGTTCGCATGGATCTTTGTGAACCATGTCTGCATAGACCATTACACACCATGTCCGCATAGACCAAGAGTTATCAAGCTTTTCTATGCAAGTCTTAGTGCAAAAAGGCACTTATTTGGTCAATTATTGTTAGAGTATGATATTCAATTATTGGTAGTGTCATCAGTTATTAAACATTTGTATATAAGGATGCAAATTTGTATTTTGAATAAAAGATTATGTACTAATGTTTGCATATACAAAAGTTAGGCCTTTTCACTAGGAAAATAATAACAAAGCTGCCATCTATTCTACTCTTTAGTATCATCCTCATCCTTAATGTCCTTATCATCAGTCAAGAGCACTAACTTCTCAAAAATCTTTAAGGTTCTCAATTTCCTTCAAGCCTCGTAAAGAACAATAATTCTCTTTGACAACTGACGCTATAAAAGAATGAAGGATCAATACATGAAATGCATACATACACACTAGCATAAACTAACCATTATAGGAAATTGCTTATAGCAATAACTCAAGTCTCATCAATCATTGCCCTTTTGAAGACTTCTACCACATAAGTGGTCCTTTCTATTAGAGCCCTCTTTACCTGTTCAAATCGAGACAAAAGTGCCACATTAAATTAAAATAACATTATGAGTAATAAAAAGTATCACACTACTATGGTGTTCCCTGGTTCAAAGGGAACTGGCCAATTGTCCTTAATGTAAAGGTGAGCAAAGGTTAGTTCTCTATCCATGCCATGTCACATATAGCTTAGCTCTAGTATGTCAGTCAATGTGCCCCTAATTTCATTAGGTGGTGATGACTGACCAACACGCGAAGTAGGAGCTCCACTCCTTGCAATATGAGTGAGAGGAGGTGAAAATTGAGAACTAAGAGAACTAGGAATAGTTCTTGCCCTTTTCCTTATTGAGGAAGGTCCAGCTTTAAAAGAGGTGGTAGTAGGTTGTAACACAATACATAGTTAGAAGATGATTTTAAAAATGAAGAGCAAAAGACTAAGCAATTTACCTAAAGAGGAGAAGGTCCTAAGGTGTAAGGAACTCAAGGCAGTAAATGAGTAGATGCCCAAGATAGGTAACTCTCTCTATCACTCTCCCCTAGTGTACTTCCTAGGATACCAGTAGTCATACCCTACACAAACTCCAGATCATCATTATACCTTCCCAATAACATTAAATTGGGAGGACTCTAAGGGACATGACGTGCATCAGGCCCCATGTGCTAGCTTTTTAATCCCTCTTCTAGAAACCACGAATAAGCCTCTAAAGTGGTCAGCAACATCCTTCAAGAAGACAAATCTCGAGCAAAATATAGAAAATCTAGTACCTCTTCGAGCAAAAAGATCCACCATGCCAAGTCAACCTGCAAAGGTAAGTGTTGGTCATAAATCACCTAAATTTCTAATAATGAACATTTTCATGTGCAAGAGATACTCACGTCAGACCAAGTCCTAAAACTGAGATACTAGCAGTGCTGTATTAGAGATGATACATTCTAGGGACCCAAAGATGGTTAAACCCATCTGTCCATTTCTAGGTATTAATGATGGATGTCTAACTCACAAAGTTAAGGTAGTAAATACAGCTCACAAAGTTAAAGTAGTAAATGCAACTCACATGCCCAAACCTACAAAAGCAAAGACATAAGGTTAAAATTGTAAAAGATCACATGAAGCAAAAAAGGATCAAAATAGTTTACTTATTAGAACACTTGACATGAAGCCCTGAACAAATTGATGGCTTTTCTTGGTGCGGATAGCCATGTCTAAGCTTTAAAAGACCCAGCCAAAAGAGGAACAACACTAATTTTAAGAGCTAATATTATCGACCAGCTCCAAGATAAGAAGGAAGCTCTAACTCACACTCCCATTGGCATTTGTAAACAATGTTGTGCCCAGCAAGTATAGGAGAAAGCAGCACACATACTGATCCACCTTGAACTAACTCGATAAAGTTACAACTTTCCACCTCTTATGTAAATCAGTACATCGAATGCTCCTAAAGTGATCCTAAAGGAAAAAACCCAATAACTCCCTCAACTCTTATAGTTGAGTGAGAGGTATCGATAGCAAGCATCAAAGGTAATAGCTCACCCCATTCACGGCACTCCAGTAATGAAAGCCTAATCAAAGGGCACTATGGCTAGTTCTCTAAATGACAGATAGAATGTATGTATCGTGTCCATCCACCTCTAGAAAAGCCTTGAGAGCTTGCAAGTCTCAGCAAAAATATCTGCTAACCAGATGAACTAGAAATGTTTGAAATCTCATCACTCTCACCCTATTCTTAATCAGGATAGGCATCATTAAGTACCATTGTCGTGGCCCAAATAGGGTACCTCTATACTTAAGATATGTCTGCAAAAGGGTTAAACAAATGTAAGAAAGAGAAACATTCATAAGGACTAAGAATTCAACAAGGAAGTCTATATAGACTAATTAAGACAAGTCAGAATGGACTACAACTATTTAGTATACACAAGCATGCAATAAGTTCAAATGGACTCTAGATGATTTTATTAAGTTTGCATGGACTTCCTAAGCTACCATATATAAAATACCTCAATATCATATGCTAACTATACTAAAACTAATAACTAAAGACAAGGTCTGCACAGACCAAGTTTGCCCTTAGCAAACCAAGTCTGCATAGACCTATCGAACCAAAAAAGATAAACAACATAAAAAATGAACGAAAAAGAAGACAACATCACAATGAAGCACATAGAAGTAAGAAAGCATACTTAGGGGCATACTTCCTCGGAAGCATGGAGTTAGGTCATAAAAAATGATGTTGTTCATTAGAGCAATGCTCTAAGGGTGGTTGATATCCATAGAGGGCATAAAACCCTTTAAAAATAGCATGGATATGTCCTCCACTAAAGAATGAGGTGAGAAAGGTGATTTCACACTTGTTGAGAGAAGAAACGTTATCGAAG
>CANXYI010967039.1:0-11364 GCA_948208565.1 Hura crepitans | reverse complement strand
TTATTGGTTCTACTAAATTTTTAATTTCATTCGTTTTGACCACTTTCATGCCTCGTCAAATTTTTATGGCCAATATGCCAATCAACGAACTTAGAATGATGGCCTGTACTACGGGGAACATCACTTGGCCCCAGATAACATTGTTCATACAACCTTGGCATACAGGTGTTACAAATCTTCCCCTCTTAAGAAATTTCATCCTTGAAATTTCCAGCAGTCATATGTTTAGTTACCTCAACATTTTATTACAACATTCCTATTCTTGTTTACTTTCACTAGGGTCAAACTCCTTGTATGCTTATGCCTCTGGACCTTTATAGATGTATCTCTAGCCTGGTACCAAGCAACTTCTTCGGTCTGGATTTCTCTGAAGGTGGTTTAGAGCTTTCATAATATCTTATTGGTATCATCACCTTTCATTCCATTATTCTTTTCTCATTGAGTAATTGATTAGGCTAGTTACTTCCACTGCTTCCTTCATTTACACACTCCAGTCTTACTGATAACATTAAGCACTATTAAGGCATTCTTACTTATTCACCTTATCTCTATCCCTTTTATTTTAGTCACAATGTTCACCTTATTTCATCGTTATCACATACAGCTCTATGACATTTTATATTGACATCTCCTAGTAATACCTTTACTTAGCTTCCTTATAATATCCTTCCTTCGTTGGGCCTCCATCTAACACCTTTAAATGCTAGGTTATATTCTTCTTATTCTCACTTATTATCATGGTCTTTAGATCCTTCTATCTTAATTTCATTTCAATAGACTTGTTTGCCCATCTCACCTATAGGATACATACTTCTTACCTCATCTTTTGTTTTTCCTTGTTCCTTTAACTGCACTTCTATTTCTCTTAATATTCTAAGGCACTTTAGTCTTGAGATCCTTTTCAATACTCAATTGTTTCCTCCTTTCCATTTTATCATTTTTACCAAGGTGACTAGTATTCTAGCCACTCAATTTGCTTCCCCTCTTAAATTCCAAAAGGGTAATTTAACTATCTATGGCTATTACAAACCATCATTATGTCTTTCATAGCCTCATTGCTAGTTTACTTATAGGCTTCATGCCTTAATATCTAAATCCTCTATGCATTTGCACAGAGTATCAGTACTAGCCTCTATTCCCTTTTTGACTAACAATTTTCCTTATCACTTTTTCTTTACTATGATCGCAATGTACTTGTCTCGTTACATTCACTCTATGAAGTCCTTTCAAGATTAGGGCTACCATCATGCCATGCTCAGTTTTTGAAAACATAATGCATATAGTTTTTATCATTGAAAAATAGGTTATGTATGATGCAATTGTGGAAATAACAAGATGCACCCTAAGCTCTACAATGCAATGCTCGGGTCCGATAGTAAATGCATCAAGAAAAAGCAATAGCTCTCACTCCCAAAGGCCTTGATAGTCAATCTCTACCTTTAGTGTACCCTAGCATCTCTCTACTAACTGTTACGGTTTCACTTTTATCACACTTTTAATTTCCTCAACTCTACCTTCTTGCCTAATCTACACGTTTCTACTGCTCTTTAATCCAATTATCCTAGACTTGAGTCCTACAACTCTTATACCTCTCTTAACTTGGCAACACCTTCCTTAGCAAACTTCCAAACTATAGGCAACTAAATTGCCTTATTCATAAGCTGTTTCATTTTCTTTCTCCCTGTTTCTAAAGGTATTCACTTTCATAGGTATAACATAGTAATCACTCTTGTTTTCTACATAACTTTCAAATTTATTCCATTATTTCCATTCCCTAAGGTTCTTTCAAGTTTCTTTTACTCTTTATATTAGCTTTCTTATACTATTATCTGTCCCTCTATAGATATTCTAACTTTGAGGAGGTATGCTGCCTCCTCACTACTTGTTATCAATTCTTCATTCTTATTATTTATCCAGTTTCCACCTTTTATTCCTTATCAGGAATCTCGTGCACCTGATAGTCACCTCATAATGATCCTACCCTCACTTTACAACACCCAAGTGTGCTATCCTTCCTTCTTCAAATGCTTCCACTTTTGGTTTACTTAGATAAACATGGCATCTCTCCTTACCATCCATGGAGCCAAGTATTCCTCTATTATAACATTATTGCCCTATCTGGGCTTCATTAGCAACATCAGTAACTCACATTAGGAGGAAAAGAATCACAGGGAGTCGTACTACCATCACTTTAGTCCGCTGTTCTCTATCTTAAGAGGTTCACATAGACATTTCATCAATTAGCTCTCAACAAGTCCTTATTCACCAGTAGTGTAGTGACAGTCCATGATCCAAAACACCTAAGGCACTCATGCATTATAGTCCAAAATCACCTAAACTCATTTTGATATCACTAAATGTAACAACCTCTACCCATTTCCTAAGAAAATAGGTAAGGCATGCTACTTCTCGTGAGGTTACCCATCCTTGGATTTCCCCAGGGGCCTTTTATTTAACTCTTACTTATATTTCTCCTATTCAGTCCCTATTTCATCTGTAATCGCTCCTATGGTCTGAGTTAATTCTATCTGGCATATGACACTCAAACGCCCGATCTTACAATCAATTATCAGCTTAGGCTTTATTTACAGCCACCCATTCAGTACCAACTATTGTAGGTTACTGTCCTAGCAATACTAAGCATTTTAACACCTAGTCACCCACAATAACATGCATGAGTGCCTCTATTTACTTATAACATGTAATCTACTTACATAGCATCATACCTAGACAGTCATCAGCTGCACTGTTGAATGTTTGCTTCGCATCTTCCATTTTGCTCTACCACCTACACATCGGGAACCTGACACGCTTAGTATACACTGAGTGGGGAATTTAACCAAACATATCATGTACTCCATTTCAAGTAAGCACACAAGAATTTATCTCATATATTTGCTATAGATTTTCCAATCCTATCCTTAAACTCCCATTTATGATTAACCTACTGAGAAACCACATTATCATTTGTTTCTACAAGTTATGCGTTACTACCATGTGTTTAATTACCTGATCAGTATGGTCTCACTACCTATGCATACCTTTTTCTAGTGTATCTTTATCATTCAATTCGGTCCATTTATTATACATACACATTTTTCTATTTTTTTGTATAGTAACTAAATTTTTCCTATAACTTATCTCTTTTAAGTGATTTCCTATCCAGTTACCATTTCTTTAGTCCTTGATTCCTTTAGGTAATTTCCTTAAGTTCACATATGTTTATTAATTCTCAGCCATTGCAACTACTCTTTACTCTTAGTACGTTTACTCATAAATTATTTCAATTAACTTAATTCATGCCTTAATTCCTCATTTATGTCATTGAGTCTATTCAAATTCTTTTATTTATCACTTATTCCCACAGGTTTAAGAAGAACTCCCAGGCACTGGATAACGTGATCATATTATGTAGTGGCCCCCATTTTGGACCTCGGCTATTGGACCAACCCATCATCTGAGAACCAAACACAAAAATAAAGCTATACAATGGCTCTCATTATGGACCTTGGTGTCTGTATATACCTATTATCCGATACTCAGGGACCCATCCGTAGACCACTCCTAATACTGTATTAGTAGATACTCAAGAACCCATCTATAGACCATTCCTAATATCTGTGAATCATCTCAACAATAGCAAGGGTGGATACACAGGGACCTGTCCGTAGACCACTCCTAATACCTAGAGTATGCAGGCTCAAATTAATACTCGACGGCTGCATCCGCCATACATAGGCTAAAATCCATACAGACTTAGCCTCTAGTAGCTGTTAATCCCTAGTTGACCGGTCAACCTATCCAGTGTATGAAAACCCATGGATTTCCAAATTTCCCTTTTTGATTATCTTTTGCAGCCATTAAATTTATTATTCAGTGTATCCATAACAATATCTTATTCTTTAGGATCATTCTTGATTCCCTTACTAATAAATTTCCACTGAATACCTTTTTAAGTTTTCTCAAGTAATTATGTCTTCATTTTCCACTCCACTTTAATCTTCCACTTTGTATAATGGTCTTATGACTTATTTCATAAGGGATCTTACCTCCTTTCCATAAGACTTAATGAATTATTCCATGCATTTTATTTTACATAATTCTTACCTAACTATCTTGTAACATAGTTCTCCAATTTAGTGATTTTACTTTGTTATCATTATCCTTTAATAATATTTATTTTTTTCACAGTTCAAAAATTTGCACTATATCGGTTATGGCCTTCTTTATAAGGTTTACCCCATTTTAAACCATTATTTCTTTATTAATTATGCCCCATTCTAATGTCCTAAAGTCACTAATATTTCCAAGTTTAGTTTCCTAAACTTTATCCATAGGTTAGTGTGCATTAATAATTTCTCTTTATTTCATCTTAATTTGTTCCTTCAGCCTTTCAGTCATTTATCATCTCCTACTCCATTTAGGTTCTGATTTAGCCAAATTTATTATTTTTTTTCTCTGTTAAATATTTATTCTAGTTATGTTCATACTAAAAAGATACAAATTTTAATTTATTTCGTTCGATCATGTTTTTTCTAACAGTTATAGGTTATCAAAAATTTTTGGACAGTTATAGGTCATTTTATGTAACTGTTGTTATTCATTTGGTACTTTTTTCTTATTACTTTATCAACCTATTTTCTTTTCCATTCTCTCAAGCCCTTAAATCCTAAGTTACCTCAACCTATCCCCTTTTATTTGCACCTTAAAATCCTAACTAACATTTATTAATTTAATTAAGTCTTCTTATGCAATATTCTTTTTTTTATTCTACCTTTCATGCTTTCATGTCTTATTAATTCTCCACATAACCATACCATTTAATGATTCCCATATGCCATACATCATAATATTTCCCTTACTTTCACATGCCAACATATCATCCATCCATCATCATACCATGAATACATATCCACAACATGACATACATGACATACACCTAGTCTTACATGTCACACATATGTACACATCCTTTACACATCCGTAACATCTTATCTCTTCAATTTACATCTCTTACCATGACTTACACAAGCACACATGCATGAACACCTGTGCAACAACAACTTCCATACAAGCACCCATATTTCCATGTCATGTTTTTCACATCATACATGGTAGGTTTTAGTTAAATTCACTTACAACAAACTTCCTATCATTCTGAAGTTACTCTAAAACCCTTGAATTCCTTTTTCTTCACCTTAAACCACCATTTTTACAACTTCTATACATGGCTCCAACTTTGAAAATTCCTAAAAAATCACACAACTCCAAACTGAAATCTCTTTCCATAAATATCATCTACATCTCAAATACCGTATAAGAAAAATAAGAAACCTTGAAAAGGAATACTTACACATTAATTTGGCACTATTCATCAAGTGCTCTAATCTCTATTTTTGGACCTCCTTTTCTCATTCTGTAACTTGGAAATGCTTCAGAGTGGTATTGAGGTTCCATTCCATATAAATTTTATGTGTTTCTATGGTGGGAGGAGAGAGAAGAAGTAAGAAAATGGAAACTCTCCAACCTTAAAAATTGCATGGGCTTTTGATGAAGATGGGGGGAGGAAGAGTTCTTTGCATTCCCTTTTTCCATACACTTGTCCCTTATGATATATAAGCAAGGTGGATGGCCACGATCGTGCCACATGGCGATTAGACGTTCCAAATTAATTCAATTTTGATTTTAATTTAGAAATTTCAAAATAATTTCTATACACCTCCAAAAATCACCATTCTAGTCCCAAAAATTCTCAATTAACTTCACTAAAGGCCCTACAAAATTTTAGCCCGAAACTCCTTCGAGAGCTAGGGTTATTATTCACCATATGCCATTTTTAATCTTAAAAAATTCATAAAATATTTTCTGGACATCCAAAAATATTCATTCTAGTTTTAAAAATCCTTGGTTAGTACGTCAAAGGCCTACACAAAATTTCAAGTCAAAAGTCAATAGTTGACTTTTAGGCACTATTCTCCTATCAGAATAAAATATTCAGAAAAAATATTAAACGACCTCTAAAAATTATAATTCCTTCTTCATCATACTCAATGGAATTTTTGAGGTTCAGAGTATGATATTTTTGGGTCCGTTCAGGCACTTCCTAGGGCTGTCCCTGCCCAACCTCATTTTATCTCTAGAAATAGTTGTTTTTGACCCAAAATGATTTATTGGTTCTGCTAAATTTTTAATTTCATTCATTTTGACCACTTTTAGGCCTATCAAAATTTTATGGCTAATATGCTAGTCAATGGACTCAGAATGATGGCTCGCAAGCGGGGAACATCACTCGGCCTCAGATAACATTGTTCATACAACCTTGGCATACGAGCGTTACAAAGGGATTGGGCGTAATCTTTGTTGTTAATGATTTTATGGCTCACTTATAGCATATAATGACTTGTTTATGTAAATATGTATGATGATGTATGACTTGTATGATATCTTTTCCTTATGTATGTTTGATAAATGTTGAGTTTGAGATTGGTTAAGTTAAGTTGGGAGGGTTAGATGGAGCCAGATGATGGGATGTTATGTGTTGTATTAGAAGTGTTGTTTTTATATAGGTTACTCTTTGGGATAGTGCCTAATATAGCCATTATGCTACCAAAATCTCGGCATGAGGACCCCTATAGTATACCTTGGAAAATGATTTTTGAAAATCTGTATTTTCGTAACATCATACATGCAAAGTATGTTTCAATCTCAAATAATAAGGTTATAATTTATAATGGGTTTCCATAAGAGTAGTTAATATGTCAGTTTGTGTGTTACTCCTTATTCGGGTGGGTCTAGTGATTAAAACGGGCAAGGGTGTCCCATTTGTTAGTACAGAGCTCCAGTTTAGGCATTTCTTGACATACATGAGTTACATAAGATTGCCTTAGGATTTAAAAAGAGTGCATCATATAATTATACATATTGAGGCTTATAATCAGTTTCTTTTCCTATAGATCTAAGGATGAATCAATCTACACCACAAGATAAAGAAAAAGTCAAGAGCCATGCTTCGACTACAGTAAGTCAGGAGGCTAATACAATTTCATCGAGTTATGTTAGGCATGCAGCTTAAGGACCATAAGTTCACCTACTTGGTTAGAGCAGATGATGGAATCAATATAACAAGTGAGTGTTGCCATGACTGTTCATCCTACTCCACCTCTACCAATTTATCTAGAACCTTAGGCTTTTCAAAACACTTACCTTGAAAGCCTTAAGAAAAATAGGACTGAGGACTTTAAGGGTGAGAAGTTTGATGGATCTTTCCAAGTGGAATATTAGCTAGATAGAACTATGAGGATTATGCAGTAGTTGAGGTGTACTTAAGAGAAGTATGTGAGTTGTGTAGCTTCTCTTCTTGTAGATGAAGATTTCAAGTGGTGGGAGACTATTACAGAACATAAGGCTAATGAAGACTTGACTTTGGTCTTTTTTCTTAAAGAGTTCTAGAAAATGTACATAACTAAGCATTGCAAAGATTAGAAGTAGAGATAGAGCTCTATAGTAGAATATAAAAAAGACTTTGCAAGGCTTAGCTAGTATGCAAAGGAGATGGTTTATACTAAAGAGGACTGATGGAAATAGCTCAAGAAGGGGTTTAACCTTGATATTAGCTTTAGGTAGCTCCTATAAAGATAATAGACTTCTCTGCTTTAGTTGTAACTTTCCATACTATAGAAGAGATTCATAAGATGAGGAAGAAGTGAGCTTCTAGAGGAAGAGGTCATTTAGGCAACAACAGCTAGTTTAGCCTCTATTGTAGCTAAGAAATAGAAGAGTGATCAAATTAGACCACTTTAGAGTAAAAAATAGGACCAAACATTAAAGCTGGGTTAAAGATCTAGAGCTTAGTCTAGACAATAGACTTAGACCACTAGTGCCCTAAACTCTACAGCTAGAAAGACACTAACACCTCAGTGTGAGCATTATAGTAGGAGGCATAAGGGCACATGTTGGATGACCATGCCTAGAGTATTTTGGGAATATGGCTTTTAAGGGCTATATGTTTAGAGATCGTCCAACAAAACTAGTAGATTTGGCTTACATAAAAGATAAGAAAGATTTAGGAAACCAAATTGTTGGTAGCTAGAGGGACAAGTCAGAGAGTAGAGCACTAGCTAGGCAATATGACATTAAAGCTAGAGAAGAAGCTAATGCACCAGATGTGATAGTAGGTACTTTTAAAACTTTTTCATTTACCCACTTTAACATTGATAGATTTGGGTTCCACACATTTTTACATATGCACTACACATGCACTAGATTGAGGGGTTAGTATCAAAGATGCCTTAATATTGAGATTATGGTTAATAATTTGATTAGCCAACATGTCATTATTGATAAAGTGTATAAAAATTATCCATTATCAGCACAAGGATATGAGTTTGCAATCAATCTCATTGAGTTGCTTTTCAATGAGTTCGACTTGATCTTGGGTATGGATTGGTTGTCCAAGTATCATGTAATGGTAGACTGTAAAAAGAAGTAGATCATGCTTAAAGCTAGTGATGAGATAAAAGTGATAGTTATGGAGAAAGATCAAACTTTTTATGACCAATGTGATATTATTAGTTATGGTAAGAAGGCTAATGAAAAAAGGGTTGCTAAGCATATTTAGCCCATGTGATTAACACTAAAAGAATGGAGCTAAAAGCAAGCAAGATGCTAATAGTGTCAGAATTTGAGGATGTTTTCCTAAAAGAGCTACCCGATTTACCACCTGAATAGGAGTTTAAATTTGGGATTGAAGTTTTTCTAGGCACAGTGCCATTATCTATAGCTCCTTACAGGATGGCTCTTACAGAGCTAAAGGAGTTAAAACTATAGTTACAGGAGTTATGAAATAAGAGTTTCATAAGACCAAATGTATCTCTATGGGGAGTACTGGTTTTATTTGTCAATAAGAAAGATGGCTCTTTAAGACTATATGTGGATTACAGATAGTTGAATAAGGTCAATATCAAGAACAAGTATCCTTTACCTCGAATTGATAATTTATTTATTCAACTTAGAGGAGCAAGTGTGTTTTCTAAGATTGACCTGAGATCAGGGAATTATCAGTTGATATTGAAAGAGGTAGATGTGTATAAGACAAATTTCAGAACAAGATATGGCCATTATGAGTTTTTGGTAATGCCATTTGGGCTTACTAATGCTTTAGCAGCATTTATAGATCTCATGAATCATAAATTTTGACTATTCTTGGATCAATTTGTTGTGGTCTTTATTGATGACATCCTTGTGTATTCTAAGAACTAGGATGAACATCAAAAGCATTTAAGAACTATTCTACAGATGTTGAAAGATGAGAAGCTCTATACTAAGCTTAGTAAGTATGAGTTTTGGCTAGATGAGGTGTCCTTTCTAGGGCATATAGCTTTAGCAAATAGGATTAAAGTTGATCCTAAGAAGATTAAGGCCATTATGGAATGGAAGCCACCAAGGAACACTATAAAGATTAGAAGTTTCTTAGGCTTAGTAAGCTATTATAAATGGTTTGTTAAGGGGTTTTCTTTGATTGCTGCCCTTATGACATATCTTTTGAGGAAGACTGCTAATTTTAATTAGGATACAAGTGTTAAAAAGCTTTAAGAAGTTGAAAAATATGTTGATAGAAGCTCTAATCCTAATTCAGCTAGCATCAAGGAAGGATTTCACAATCTAGAGTGATGTTTCATTGAATAGGTTAGGTTGTGTCTTATACAAGAAAGCAAAGTTATTGCCTATGTTTTGAGACAAGTGAAACCTCATGAGAAGAACTATCTGGCCCATGATTTAGAGCTTGTAGCCATAGTGTTTACCCTAAAGAAAATGAGATAGTATTTATATAGGGAAAAGTGTTATGTCTATACTAATCAAAAGAGCTTAAAGTATTTCCCATCCAGAAGGAGTTGAATTTGAGGCAAAGAAGATGGATGGAGTTTCATAAAGGACTATGATTGCCTTATTGACTATCATCTAGGGAAAGCCAATTTTGTAGCACCCTCAACCCGGTCCGAACATTGAACTCAAATAGGGATCACCACCGCATAATGATATCCGATTCCACGACCCATAAAACCCATTTAATTTAAAACTTTTAATAAATAAATAATTCATTAACTTATGGAGTTGTAAAAACATTAAAAATCATTTGGCATGTATATCGAGGTAAGTATTAGGGTCATCGTCTCAAAAATTCGATAGTATAATGGCTATACCAAGACACTTTCGCAAATTTTTACCTGCTTAAAAACACTTCTAAAACATCCATAAACTCATCTCTAACTCTAATGGGTCCTCCTAACCCTCCAAACTCATTAGAAAACATAGAGCCTTAGGCTCAACTCAATCAACATTCCCATATACAATAACACATTTATCACATAATTCATGCGAGAGAAATAAAGATTTTATAGTATTACAACTTAAGTTACCAAAATAACCCAAGTTATAGATTAGGCCTAATCCTTTTGGAATCATAAGAGAACACTACTACTATTACATTTAAATCATTACACTATTATCAAATGATTAAAAATACCCATATAGGGGCTATCTTTAAAAGTCTTCTGTGGTGTAGAAGCTTTGGCTCCAATCTGCTACTCTGTTACCTATGCATCACAAATAAGCAATGTGCTAAGCTTTCGCTTAGTGGTGTAATCACTGTAACTAGATATAGAAAATTAAGCATTCTTTCATGCAATATATGTCAAGAGAGACATATTAAACCATACACATGCACATATTATGATAACAACATAATTATGCAATTTGATACACGTAGTTGCCTTTAAAAATATGAAAAAAACCATTTAGGTCCTTATTCACGGCATAATTACATTCAACATGAATAAAACCAATTATACACATAAAATATTCATATATTATTCATAACATACACATGCTTCATTTTACATGGTAACAAGCTTACAAAAATGCATTATGGTCTATTTCTATACAAATGTGTAATTTTCACATATTTGGGTCTCAAGAGCCTATATGTATCAAGAAATCAATATTACGAGTATAAAACTCAACATTTTGCCACATACAACAAATAACAGGGTTTAACCCGACATTATACCACAAATATATATATCACGTATAATGCATCATTTAAAAGGGCACACATCATTATTTTACACTTAATCATGCTATAACCACAATTAACCTTGTTATTTTAGTTATTTATTTAATTTATGCCCATACTAAAGAGACAACTATCTAAGGCTGGATAGTGGATAACAAGCTACCTGAAGCTGCTAAACATTGTACCTAAAGGCACTGGTATCCATGGATACAAAACACGTCAACCCAAAGGTTTGCACATATATAGTGCTAAATAGTGGCTCGAAAGCTTAGTGCTCGTCGATAAAAAAATAC